>APFE031023575.1:3047-53899 GCA_000404065.3 Pinus taeda | reverse complement strand
ATAACATCCATTTGGAGCACTCAACAACTTCAACTTCATCTTCAGGAATAGCACTTTCTGCATGTGGTTGTCAAGCATCTCAGTCTGGATATGCACTAAATGTATCTTCTTCTTCTCATTCTCATGAGTGGCTCATTGATTCTGGAGCTTCTTATCACATGGCCAAAAACAAAGCCATCTTTTCTTCTTTAACTGATTGTAACACCAAAAATATATATGTTGGTGATGATAGATCTCTTAGTGTTGTAGGGACTAGAACTATTCATATAGACAATGGTCAACTCAATGATGTATTATGTGTTCCAACCTTATTTTGCAACCTTCTATCTGTATATTAGATAACTCATTCAGGTGAAGGTAAAATCATTGAATTTTCACCTCACAATGTTGTAATTAAGGACCTAAGAGATCGTAGACAGATTTTAGCTACTGGCATTGTCGATGATTCTACAAGGTTGTATAAGTTTAACAACTTTGGATCATCAAATCTTCCCTCGATATTTGTTGCTCATAATGATGAAGTGAGCAAACTTTGGCATGAGCGATTTGGTCACTTAAATTATTGCTCCCTTAAGAATCTATGTAAAGAAAATATGGTGACAGGTCTTCCAATGGTATCTTGCAGAGATGGTGTTTGTTTCGAATGTGTACTTGGAAAACATCATCAGGATAGTTTTGAAAAACGTGTCTCTTGGCACGCCTCAGCCCCTTTACAGCTTGTGCATAGTGATTTATGTGGTCCACTTCCAATTGTTTCATTCTCTGACTACAAGAATTTCTTAACTTTCATTGATGATTTCTCCAAACGCACTTAGGTATACTTCTTAAAACTCAAGAGTGAAGTATTTAACATGTTCTTGGCCTTTAAGGCCTTTGTTGAAAAACAATCTCGACATCAAATTCTTAAGCTAAGATCTGATAATCGCAGAGAATATGTTAACAACAAATTCATAAACTTTTGCACTGAGAATGGAATTCAAATGCAACATACTGTTCCATATACTCCACAACAAAATGGTGTAGCTGAAAAGAAGAATCGCACCTTAAAGGAAATGGCTAATTGTCTGCTTCAATCTAAAGGACATAGTCTTAATTTTTGGGCAGAAGCAATTAACTGTGCAAATTACATAATAAATCGCACTCGTACTAAGGTTTTAAAGAATATCACTCCAAAAGAAGCATGGAGCTCAATTAAACCAGATGTAAGTCACTTTCGTGTTTTTGGAAGTGAAGCATGTGCCCATATTCCAGATTTGAAACATAAAGCTTTAGAACCTAAGAGTGAAAAATGTATTTTTGTTGGATATTCTGAAGATGTCAAAAGATACATATACTTATTCCACTTAAGTCCAAAAATGTTATCATTAGAAGAGATGTAAAGTTTGCTGAAAATATATCAGCCTACGAGCCTAGTTCGGCGGATGTGCCACCTCTCTCTATCTCTTCTACTTCTGAAAATATTTCTTCTTCAAATGATGACAACGAGGATGACAATCCCCCCCCACCTTCTCAGGATCCTCCTTCGGCTCCTCAACTTCCAAAATGGGTCTATGCTACTCGGGATGCAGCGGGTGCTCTTGCCGGTGATCCTACAGATCAGCGACGTACACGTTCTCAATTCGATAGAGCCTCTTCTTTACTAACTCAAGCTTCAGCTAATTATGATCCTAACAACTTTGCAGAAGATTCAAGCCATCCAGATTGGGACGCAGCTATGAATGAAGAATATCGTTCATTATTGGCAAATCATACATGGGATCTTGTTCCCCTTCCAAAGGGACGAAAACTTGCTAGATGCAAATGGGTTTACAGAACCAAGGATGGACCAGATGGAAAAGTTGATAAACATAAAGCTCGTCTTGTTGCTAAGGGTTTTTCACAAGTTGAAGGCATTGACTATACCGAAACTTTCTCCCCTGTTGCCAAAATGAACTCTATCCGCCTTGTTCTTTCCCTTGCTGCCTCTTTCAAATGGGAAGTCCATCAGATGGATGTTAAATCTGCCTTCTTGCATGGGGACTTGCATGAAGAAATCTATAGAAGTAAGTCCCAATGGAAAGAAAGAACGCATATCCCCTACCGAAGGGAGGCACCAACTATCCTCCTTATGATATCCCCTATAAAGGTCTGATGGGGGTAACAGGTTGTTTGGGGTCCATCCACTACTTTCAAACACTGATCTCTAATGCCAATCAAATACTTAGCATCTATGGTCTCCCTGTCTCTCCTCTGCTTCATAGTATCCTTTCAAGAGAACAACCTACTGGCTTTATACAAACAGACTCCAGCCTTGTATGTTGGCTTAAGAAATCCCTTTATGGTCTCAAGCAAGCCCCTCGGGCTTGGTATGCCAAAATGGATAGCTTTCTTTCAGAAACTAGATTTTCTAGGTGTCATTCTGACAATACTGTCTACACCAAGAAAGTGGGCAAGTCTCTTATCATTCTTGTTCTTTATGTTGACAGTGATCCCAACCTTATAAACCATGTGAAGTCCAGCCTTGAAAAGAAGTTTAAAATGACAAACTTAGGACACTGGCATTATTTTCTTGGTCTTCAAGTGTTGCAATCCAAGGAAGGTATTTCCCTTTCCCAGTCCAAGTATGCATGTGCTCTTCTACGCCATTTTCACATGGAAGATTCTAAGCCAATCCCTTCTCCCTTTCAATCTGGAGCCAAAATTTCAGTCACTTGTACTTCCCCTGAAGTTGATGCTACCTTATACCATCAACTTGTAGGAAAACTTTTGTATCTGACCCATACTCGTCCTAAACTTTTCTTTGTTGTTGGCCTTACTGCTCGGTTTATGCAAAACCCACATGAAAGTCATTGGAAAGCAGCTAAAAGAATACTTCATTATGTTCGAGGTACAATGCAGTTTGGGACTCATTATAGTGCAGAAGCATCTACTCTATTGGTTGGTTTCACTGATTCTGATTGGGTTGGTGACCCTGATGATTAGAAGTCTACTGCAGGTTATGTGTTCACTCTTGGTTCAGGACCTAGTACATGGGCTTGCAAGAAACAAAGTGTCATTTCTCTTTCTTCAGTAGAAGCAAAGTATCGTGGTGTCGTAGAAGCTAGTAAGGAAGCCTTGTGGCTTCGTCAAAACCTATCAGAGTTTGGCCTTCAACAGCAGCATCCGACTACACTTTGGTGTGATAATCAAAGTGCCATTCAACTATGCAAAGATCCAGTCCAACATCAGCGCAGCAAACACATTGAACTGCACATGCACTTCATCAGAAAGCTCATTCACAACCATGTTCTTGAAGTACAATATTGTTCAACAAATGATCAAGTTGCAAACATCTTTACAAAGGCTCTCACAAAAGCGAAGTTTACTAAACTTCGATTTATGGTTGGAGTTCAAGAAGTTGTCACTAAGGGGGCATAGGCTCTAATGCCTCCTTCCTTCTCCTATTGTGTCATATTTGTACATCCTTCAATCCTATCCCAAGTTGTTCTTAAGGGGGGATGTTAGGATATTCCGACACATAGGAAATAGTTAAGTATAACTTGGTCTAGTGTAGAGTTAGGTAAAGTGTGTTTTTTTACTATTTACTTTTGTAACTTACAATCCGACGGTCATGATATGTAGTGATCCGACGGTTCATTCTCTCCTTGGTATTACTAACACTTGATCCTTGGCTTAACACTCGATTGGTCCAAGATCTCTATTTAAAGAGCATGGAGGGTCATTTGTAGTGTAACCGTTCATGAGAGAAGTTTATGTAAATTTTCATTCTTTTATTAATAAATTGCCTGAAGTGGCCACGTTGGCTCAGGCCATGGACTGTTACCCTCTTTGGGGGTTTTAACCACATCAAGAATATTGGTGTATTGATCTCTGATCTGTTTGTGAGCCGTGTCCTTTGGTGTTCTGTCTGAGGAACTTACCCTGTAAATTCCTACACATGGCACCTAGCCACGAAGTATTTCCCCTTCATTGCCACACTATCGCATACACCTATGAATTGAGGGGTTGACCTTGGGCATGTCACCTCCCCTTAGGGGCTAAAAGCACCTAATAGGGTTGACCATTTAGCCTTCCCTAACCAGGTAGGGAACACTTTTACGGGAATCAATCTAGTTATATATTTGAAGGTGATCCCAGTTTGAAGTCTTATTATGCCCTTAATAATTAAGTATGCTCCATGATGACGCATCTATGGTCATTGTCTCTAATGATTGGTATTTTTCACTCAAGTCTCAAATGGTTTTGCCAAGTGGTCTTTCACATAGTAGCAGAGGCCTTGAGGGCACACTCCATGCCTACACCACACATGATGCCCAAGCCATACCACACTTTTGGATGACCTTGCAAATGCAACATTGCCCCTCCAGAGCATCAAGTGCAATCCATCTCTGAACCAAAAATACATCAACAAAGAGGCTCTAGATGGCCTCCGGAATCTAAATGAAATTACGTTGCAACAAATACCTACATATCATCAAAATCACTGCCTATATTGTGATTCTCAACATCAAAATCACTCTCTGAGAATTGAAATAAGATAGAAAAAGCTTAACATGTCAAATAGAGATTTTGTTTGAGTGATGGGTATATTTTAACTAGGGACATAACAGAGGAGTTCAACAATCAATGCCACCAACATCAAGGTACATAAAGGGTTTGATGCTCTTTTGATTAAATGTTAGTTTGAAACCCTCATACATGACGAAATCCAATGGAAACGTTGCAATCCCCTCAATTTTGATATCTTCTGTAACCTAAAAATCTACTTTCTCCATATGAGATCTAATGTCGATGGAACCAATCAAAAATTGCAATCTATGCAATCTGTTGCTTTGTACCCCAATCAAAAATTCTTGTTTCTTTGAAAAAAACTTGCGTTTGGAACATTTTTGTGAAAAAAAAATCGCTCCCTAGCCTTTTCACAAATTTTTGCAGGAGCAAATTTGGGGTCGCACTTCGAGAGAGGATTTGAGGTGGGGCACTCCCCTACAACCCTAGTAGAGAATGCAACAAGGAAAAATATCAAGATACTTTTCTCAAATAATGGAGGAGAATACACAAATAGTGACTTCATAGGATTATGTGTGAAGGAAGGCATCAGGAGGGAGTGGACAGCTCCATATAATCCACAACATAATAGGGTAGCGGAGTGGAAAAACAGGTCTATAGTAAGGGTTGCAAAGGCAATGTTATATGACCAATATTTGAACAAGTTTCTATGGGCAAAGGCATGTAACACAGTTATCTATATACAGAACAGGGTCCCTCACAGAGCATTGGGGAAGATAACACCTGAAGAAGTCTTCTCAAGGAAGAAGCCAGACGTCACTCATTTCAAGATCTTTGGCAGCATAGCTTATTGTCATATGCCAGACGAGAAACGCACTAAGTTGGATCAAACTGCAAAAAAGGGCTTCTTCGTTGGGTATAGTGAGACCTCGAAAGCATTCAAGATCTATATTCCTAGCAACAAGAAGATTATTGTAAGACGGGACATAAAGTTCATGGAGGACAGAGCCTTAAGATGTCTTGCAAGATGCCAACACGTGATTAGAGTGAGCCGGCAGAAGCTCCATTGGTTCAACAACAGGGGCAACCGTAGGGTCAACAACATGGACAGTCACAGAGATCTAGTACAATTACCAGTACGAGCATGAGCTCAAGTGCAAGAGACCTTGTGAGTTCACTGCAGACGAACCAGCAAAGGCAAGACGAAGAGTTGGTCTATCCTCCCACTATTAGTCATCGAACTAACAAGGAAGTTCGTCAGACATTGAGAGATGCAGAAAATTTCATAGGAGATCCTAGGACAAACAGAAGAGAACACAGACAGTCAGACAAGCACCAAGCGTTGGTGGCAAAGGTTGTTGAACCTTCCAGTTATCAAGAGGTCACACAACATCAGGTGTGGGTGGATGCCATGGTAGAGAAGTACAACTCTATCATGACAAATGATGTTTGGGAGGTAGTGTCGAGCCCTATGGACAGGTCAGTTGTGGGCTCTCGATTGATATATAAGATCAAGTACAAGGCTAGGTTTGTGGAAAAGGGGTATGTACAGAAGGGATAGACTATGAGGAGACCTTCGCCCCAGTTGCCAGATATACTTCTATCCGGTCGGATTTATCTCTAGCAGCGCAAATGGGATAGCAAATTCACCAGATGGATGTCAAGAGAGCCTTTTTGAACTGGGTGATAGAGGAGGAGGTATATATAGAACAGCCAGAGGGCTTCGAGACACATGAGAGGGGCATGCATGTGTGCAGACTGAAGAAAGCTCTATACAAGTTTAAGTAGGCTCCCAGGGCATGGTATGGTCAGATTGACAGCTACTTGCAATAGATGAGATTCATCAAGAGTGACGTAAATCCCAAGCTTTACTATTTAATGGTAGATGATGAGCCACTCATCCTAATGTTGAATGTGGATGAACTCTTCTTGATGTTGAAAAGTGTAACTAGGTTTGGTCTTCATAATGACATTTAATTATGAATTTATGTAATGAGATGTAAAGAAGAAAAATAAAATTATTGTATTGACTTGCTACATGGGTTTCATGAGTAAAAAATTTTATTTTTGAAATCAAGGCTCCCATTGAGAGTCTTTAGGATTTATTTGTCATCTAATCATAAAATGATATCATTATCATGTAATGAAGTCATGTTACAATTTTTTAAAGGTCAATATTGTCTATATAAAGTATCCTCCAAGAACTTGTCACTTATCCTCTTCAAGTTGGCCTACAAACAATGGAAGAACATATTGGAAGAAGTCGACCTAACCTCTAGGGATCATGTTGTCCTAAAGAACATGTGTGGAGGTGTATATATAGCCACACTCGGCCTCCATTGAAGGAAAGCAACTCGACAAGCATTCGTTGAAGAAGAAGTGCGAAGAAGAGGGTATCAAGTGAAGTACGAAAAAAGATAAGAGAAGTTTCTTTTGGGCAATATGAAGGAGTTTCTTCTGGGCAATACGAAGAATTTTCTTCTGGGAAATACGAATGAATTTTCTTCTGGGCAGTGCAAAGGAGGTTTCTTCTGGGGAGTAAGAAGGAGAGATTCTTCTAAGTAGTGTGAAGGAGAAATCCTTCTGGGATCAGCGAAGGAAGGTTTCTTTTGGGGTGATTTTTTGAAGAAGAATGGAAGGCATCAAGTAAAGATCGAAGAGAAGCAGTATAGAGAATAAGGTTTCTGATTTAGAGACAGAGATTCTTTAGAGATAGTCGAGAAGAGTAGTGTGGAGACTAGAGAACGAGATTCTCTAGGGAAAGTTGAAAGGAAGCAGTATAAAGTATAGAGACCGAGTTTATCTAGAAGAAGTCAAGGAGAGCAGTTCGAGATCAAGAAAGGAAGTCGAAGGGAAAAGACAGAGGATCAAGGATAGTGGCAAGGTTCTTGGGAGGATACTAGAGTCAAGGGTCTATGTCATGGTTTTGGTACTCGTCAATTGAAGATCTAGAAGAAGAATTTTGATCAGGCTTTCCTCTCAAGAGGTGAGAGGTTTTGACCCTGCTGAGAAGCCTACATACTGTGTCACTTGTCTTTTATTATGCATATTGGTAATTGTCTTGATGAAAAGAACACAATAATAACATAATGAATAAAAGACTCTAAGCTAAGAAGTAAAAGTATATCACAAGCAATTATCAAGCAAAGAAATATTTTAACTAATCAATGCCCTAGATTTCTCAACATGGTATCAAAGCTCAAGTGTTGAAGTCAAGAAGGGGCATTCATGCAAGTAGACACACGAGAATCAAGCTTCAAAGAAGGATCGTAGCAAATCCAAGGGCTACCAAAGGCAAACCCTAGATCAAAGAAATCTACACCAACAAGAGTCTTGAAATCATCTACAAAAAAGGAAGCAGGAAAAAGACCGAAACCTTAGAAGCACTCCAAAAATCATACATCACCAAAGAAGTGGAAGCTCTTCAAATCTAAGTAAGGTTAGATTGAAAGGCAATCTTCTCTCTATTGAAGCAAGGATCTCACTTGAAAGGGATCATCTAAAGCCACTAGTTTGTCATCAAGTTGAAGATTCTATCTTCACAAGTACCTTTTATTATAATCAAATCTAGTAAAAATGACATTCATGTTTCAAGGAGAACCAAAAGGTGGTTGAGATATCAAACTTCCTTGTATGGAAAAGAAGGATAGATATAGTCCTCGAAGTAAATGAAGTCATTGAGCATATCCATGGAAAGGTCTCCAAGCCATCCAAAGAACAAGCATTATCTAAATACATGGAAAGGGATCGCAAGGCTCAAAATATTCTTCAGGAGTCTATCAAAAATCCTCTCATTTCCTATGTGACCAAGCTGGAGTCATCTAAAGAAATATATGATATGCTGATGGAACTTTTCTCCAAGAGCACGATAGAAAATATCACATCACTTAGATCTTATCTATATAAATTGAAGGTGTCAAAGGATGAAGGGATATCGTCGTGTCTTTCAAAAGCATCTCAGATAAAAGGGCGATTGCAAGATCTAGGATAGACGGTATCTGATAACGAAATAATCTTTGTTATTCTAAATGCATTGCTGATGAGCAAGGTAACCTCATATCTACTTGTGAAGAGGAAGTTATCCCATTCATCAAATTATGGTCTCTCTGCAAGGCAGAAGAAGACAAGCTGAAGAAAGAAAGTAACAAAAGCTCAGATAGAAGAGATCAATCAGTGACAAGAAGAAAAGGGACATTTGGAAAGTTTGATCCTCCAAAGAAAAAGAAAAAGAACATGGCTAAGGAAAGATGTTATGGTTGTCATAAACTTGGGCATTATAGAAGAGATTGTCCTAAAAGCAAGAGGTACAAGGAAGAAGCCCATATTAAGTGAAAGACCCTGAGACAAAGAAGCTTAAGAAGGAAGAAGCAAATAGATCTCTACTATGACTAAGATGATCTTCTTCACTAGAAGTTATTTTTCACTCGTAATTTATAAATAGGAAGCAATGTAAATAAAATAGGATGCATCAGATTAGAAAGTAGCATCGTGATAGAAGCATTAGAAGTAAGAGCTCTTGACATGGGAAGCAAAAAGAATGTCTGGAATAAACTCTATTGATTATAAAGAATAAGGGCTCTCGGAAACCTCATTGAAATCTCCAATGGTACTTATAGAAAGAAGTAGAGGTCATCATCGAAGGGGATCATCATAAGAAAACATTTGTCGGGTGAGGATATGAAAGATCCTCAAAGTTTCTCTGATGGAATCCTCATCAAAGGATTCACCGATCTAGAAAGAAAGCAAGAAATTTCATCAGGAATTCAACCTCATGGGATTCAAGAGATGATGGTATGATGACATATCAGGAAAGCGGGTCTAAAGGATATAGTACTTTCGTTCAAATGAAGCTGCTAAAGAAGTCTGGATGACCGAAAGGAAAGATGAGGTATGTATGCTTACATAAGATTATTATGAAAGTCATGTCATATGGTTGCAGATGATATGGATCACTATTTCCATCTTGGGAAATATGATCACGAGAAGAAGGGATCTACTCCTCCGAAAGATTGCAATAAGGCATAAGTCACACTAGTTGAAATCAACATAATATGTTCTCATATGAATCATGAGGAAACTGACTACAACTAAGGAACTCTGATTGAAAGCTCTTGGGAATGAAGTGTGAAAAGAAAGGAAAAGCTTGTATGTAACAAAGGTAGAAGGCATTCAATATTTGAGACCCAGAAGAGTTGACTAGAATATCTCTCGAAAAGATATGAAGACTTTGATGGAAGTCGGAAAAAGATGGAGACCCTTGACAATGGATATCTGTGGGAAATGTGTCAATCTGCATGCAAAATGTTGATACCTACAAGAAGATGTCATGAAGAAAAACCATCACAAAGGTAATTCTGATTTAAGTGTTCATTTCTTATTTTTGAACTAATATCTGGATGGGCTTATGTAGAACTGCCAAAAGGAAGATCTATGGATGACTTACAAAGAGGACCATATTGAGGGATATAAGATCCTTCCGAAAAAATATGGCATGAAGGCAAAATGACGTAAAGCAAAGACCAGATGGAAAATCTGATGGATCACTTTCTGATGAGGTAAGGACTTGACTAACTCATGGATGAAAGTGATGGTGGTCTGTGCCCTATGAAGAAGTCTCCAAATGATGAAGACACCATGACAAAAAGAAATTGATGACATTGAAGAAAAGAGGAGTTCTTCAAGCAGCGGGTTATTCCACATGAGGAATTGTTGTAGGTCCCTAGTTAAGAAGGAGCCGGAAAAACAAATTTCATACTTGGAAGAAACATGGAAATTCCTAAGCCAAGAGGGAGCTTAGGTACATTCCTTTTGTACGAATGAGTACATTACTTATTGGAATATCGCCTCCCTATTTGAGAGGGAGAGATAGACATGACATTCTAGTCTTCAACTAGGAAGACAGAATGGACGATTGGGAAATCATTTGGCATCCAATGCTCTTTGAGGATGAGATAGGGCATCCAACAAAAAGAGTAGTCATGGAGGAACAACAATATTCTTTGAGCGCTGGGTAGTCCAAGATAAGAATAGTCCTCATGGAACATACCCTGGGAGAACCCGGGTGGGGTATGTTCCTGTTATGAATAAAAAAAAAAAAAAAAATTATATAAGTCCTTTGGGGATTCATTGGGGTTTATTCATGGTTTATTGCAGGTCTAACCTAGCTACAGTGTTGAGCACCCTTTTTAAGCCTTCAGTCCTCAAGGGCAAATCTCTAAGCAATAAATAGCCTAAACGGAAGTGTGGATTTGCTTAAGAGCAGGAACATTAACCAAAGTTGCAAAACGTGTGATCTTTTTATCCATCTATGTGGTTTCGGCCCTCTAGGGCAATAACTCTGTCCATAAGGTTTGTTTATTCATCTTTGAACCAACAAAGAAGCTTCACTGTCTCCAGCGGCCTTGTAACCTCTCCGGACTTGGTATATGACTGAAGGAGGACATCTAAAATCGATAAACAAATTGTTGGGAATTCATCTGTCATGTTCAGAGCTCCTAAAAGGTTTGCAGTCCAAAATTTTGAAGATCGAATGTTTGCACAAACAACCACAGCCTGCTCGATTTGCCAACAAGTCCACCGAACGTGCCATCAATAAACTACAAAAGGGTTTCATAACTCGCCCAGATCTCGCCGAGGAATCCTGCACATATAACTTTAATGAAGCTATTACGGGAATTTTTAATGCAATCCAAATTTACTCTTAAAACCCAATTTTTACAAAAATTTCCAAAAATTGAAAAACTTAATTTAGTTACCTGAATATGCAAAATAGGACTAAAATGAGGCATATATAGGTGAAATAGGATGGAATATGGTTGTAAATAAATGGATTTAAGATAGGCAAAGATGATTAAAATTGAGGGCCAGCATCTACCCCTTGTTGATATTCAAGCATGTCCTCATGCTTGCCTCCTCCATTTAGATCTCCTAAGTGATGATGCCCCTGTTGTTCCTGATCTTGTAGCTTCTCCCTGTGCAGCCTGAAGGAGAATGTCAATACCCTCATATTTCTCTTCTTTGCGGATGGCAGTCTTCACTTTTTGTTTCTCACATTTGTACTGCCATAACTTTTTCTCCTTTAGCCATCTATAGGCTTGTTTGGAGATGAGGATATTCCGAGTCTCAAGCTTTTTAATTTGCGTGCACAATTTCTTGTTCTCTTTTGTATGTTGTTGTTATTTTCTTTATACATTTTGTTCTCCTTTTTCAAATGTCTCTCCATGATCTTGTTGTCTTCCAGCTCACTTGTCAGCGCTACTATTTTCTTAAGATATACTTCACTGTGCAGTTCTTTAAATTCTTCCTTGATCTCTTTGGCATATGAGTGAGATGAGGTGGCTCCTACCCAACCATCCTCAAAATAGGAGTCTTTCTCTATGGGCTCTTCCTAGACTTCCTCCTCCAATCTCTGTATAATCTCATCAATCTGCTTTGATGTTTGTGGAGGCTCAGTTTCAATAATTTCAACTTTTGGATCTTTTCCTTTGTTGCTTGGTTCCTCTTGTGATTTTCCTCTAAGCCTCCTAGAAATGGACAGAAATGATTTCTCTTTTTCAATCATAATATCATCTTGTTTCTTCTTCAATCTTGTCTTAGGTTACAAAGGAGAATACATGATACTTCTTGTTACATGCAACTACTCAAACTACTCCTCATTCCTTGTTGTTTGTTCTTCAAAATGATGTTTAGCCAAAAACACCTTCCAAAGCAACCCCTTATTCCTTACTTGATACTCAACAAGTATCTTGATTAGCCCATGATGATAGATATTGGCTTCCTTGGATTTTGTTTTGTTCTTGACATTCTCTATCATTTTGGTTAGGCTTTTCTTTAAAGTAGGGTAAGTTGATTTTACAATCTCCCTTCATATGTTGAAGCAATTTGATATAATAGAGGTATGCCACATTGTACCGATTATCACAAGTGAAGTACTTTGGATAATCAAAACCAATTCTGACCATAGCTCTCTAAGCCAATCTCTTGGAATCCCTTTTGTCCTATCAAAGGACCCCTTCCTTTGTTTCTCCAAGAAAAAGGTCCATCCCTTCTCTTTAAAATGCAAACCCTTGTAATACTCTTCTCCTATCAAAAGAAGGTCCAATGCTTGAGAAAGAAAGGTTGGGTTCAATAATCCAAAAAGTTCACCAACTCTGGTTTGTCCATGTTCAAAATGCTCAACTAACTCCTGTGTGATTTTATCATTGTGACCATTGAACTTTTTAAGAAACTCCAGTAGCCCTGTCTAGTATAATTTCTCTATTGTATCCTTACTCCAATTTTCTATCTTGAAGTCTTTAGGTTCAGTTTTGGTTGCCATTTGCATCTGATTTGTGTAACAATTAACATGGCTTTGTCTAGTAAATAACCTAATCATGAATATAACAGGCAAAATTTATATATTTGACCTTCTCATTCATGCAATCTTTGGATAAAAATTATGGTGAATGTATGTACCAGACCTTTGTAGCTTTGAAAAAAATGATATAACTTCTTCTGCCTTTAGGTCTTCAATTTCTCTATCTCCTACTGCAAACGGTATTCAAAAAAAAATCCTCAATTTGTAAAACTGAGTAAAAAAAACTCTCACTATGTGAAAAACCATGTAAAAACATCTCCACTGCAAAAATCTCTCACTGTTTGCAAAATTGTGTTTAAAAATCCTCTCTGTTTGCAAAATTGCCCCAAAAAAATCAAGGAAAAACCTTCTTTGTTTGCAAAAATTCGTACAAAATTGCTCACTGTGTATTCAAAAGGATGCTCACTATGTTTTTTATGTGCAAAATTTGGCAAACTGTGTTTAAAAATGTATGAGGAAATCGTTTTTGGAACGATACCTGAGCTGCAAATGACTATCAAAACCTTGTAGAGATTATCTTGTTAAGGTTTGTTTGCTCCTGTGTAAACATACAATCCTAGTTAAACTCTTTGTCTCCAACAATTCGAAAAATCATTGGTCTACAAGTGGCAGAGCCTTTTTAGGGTGGCAGAACATTGCTAATGTATGATTGAAGTCGTGTTTTTCTCATAGTATGACACATTTAAACAACTTAAGTTTGAATCCTTTTCGAGAGAATAACACAATCTTAGAAATCTTTGAACTATTGAGAAGACCCCGAGATCTACTCTTAGCTGATCACTATGCAATTTATGGGATTTGATGGAGAATATGTCTGCTCAGCACAAAGGAAATCTCGGTTTGGCGCTCTCCTATCTCTCCTCCTTTCAAACACAATTCTCCTCCTTATTTCTCCATGCAATTCCTCATGCTATCTCTACTGCACAGGGTTCTCCTCTTTGCACGCAATTCTCTTTCAATCTCTGCATATTTCTTAGTCAAACAGGGTTTGTTTTGTCATGTTTTCTTTAGGCTGTGGATAAACAATGAATACGTAGTGTCCTCTGGTTCTGAGTTGGGTTATGATGAAACTTAACTGTGATGATGAAGAAAAACACGCAAACAGTGTTCAATTGTGTATGCAACTCTTTGAAACATATTTTGACTGTTTGTTGTTGAGTTTTTCGATTTGACTAGCTAACTGATCATCCTGTCACTTATACCTTTGGTTGCCACTTGCTTTACTTGATGCATCATGGTTTTATGGGCATGATATAACTCTATTCCCCTTGTACATAGATTACCATTTGTTTAAACTTTGTACATAACTTGCATCGTGATTTTACACTCTTATCATCGCTTTGTAACAAAAGTGTTATCCATTGCACATGTCTCGACACTTGTTTTGTTTCTTGTTAATGTTGCATCATAGCTCGTAACTGCGTGTAGTTTAGAGCTTTCAATACTCATCACTATTAGGACTAGTCTATCACTTACTTTTGCATTGCATGCTTTCTTGATTATGTATTATGTGTGTTCATTGTGCATTTTTAGATCCATTATACTTGCATTGCATCAACAAATCAAATTCTTTTTTAAATAAGATGTTAAGTATATTTCTAATGATACTAACTCTCTTTGTTCTTGTTTTGTAGGCATATGAGACTAATCCTTCTTGTTTTGTAGGCAATTTTCCATGAGGCAAAAAAAAAATTGGCCCAAAAAGGAGATGTGGCCAAAACGTTTGGTCAAAAATGCAAATAAATGTGGTTGAGTGAATGATGAAATGATGAATGTAAGGTTATAATAAGGCTAATGAATGTAATAAAGTGAATGAATAATGTAAGAGGTAAATGTATATAATGTAGGGTGACGTAGGATATAGGGTAATGTAGGATAATGTAGGATGATATATACATGGATAGGGGTACTGTATATTCAAATTTAAACTAGTTTATCAATCTTAAAAAAAAAAATCAAAAACGAAGGCATTACGAATACTTTAAACTTACAGTACTTTCCTTTCGCTTGATAGCTCATTGTCAATGCTTTTCTTTTGTTGATGATGACCTTAGCTCTTTTGTCAACACTTGACCTTTTACTAATGATGATGATACTTTGACCTCAAAATGAATTATGTTGAATGATTTTGCTAGATTGTAGATGCTTGTAGCTGCTTCTTAGGCCCCTTTGATGTTGATTTTAAGATGAATAATCATATCCCTTTTGCAATAACATATAAGATTGATCTTGTTCAGGTCCCTTACTGGCAAATATTGATTATGATGTCTCGGGTCCCTTCTGCAATACAATTGCTTGACATTAAACCAGTTGCATAGTTTGTTGGTTTATTATAAATCTTCCCCCTTGCTCATCTTGAGACTTGTCCTCAAATCTTTGAATTTTGGAGGATGCTTCTGCGAAATGAAATTGAAAAACATAATAGAGAATTCATATTGGCCAAACAAGTTGGTTTTGCGATATGAATTCGAATTTGTATTGTACCAGTATCCTGGATATTCACAACCAAACTCCTTTATTATTTTTTAACTATTTTTATTTTTTATTTTGGAAGTAGAGAAGGCATATCACTATGTTGTTCCAATACTTCCATATTGTTTTCTGCTGAGACTCTCTTCAGAAAGTCTTCTTTATTGATAGGCTCATTATAAACTTTGAGTCCATTACCATTAAATAGAAATGAAATGGCAGCATCATCAATTGTCTTGATCTTGGTTGCTCCATTGTCAAAGATTTCTTCTATCTCGTATGGCCCAAGCCAATGAGTAGTAAACTTAGCTTTGAAATCTTTGTACTTGGAGTCAAAAAGAAATGTCCAGACTCCCTTATGAAAAATTTTGTTTTTGATAAATTTGTCATGCCATTTGATTCTCTATTGTTGTATTAGTGATGTATGCTCAACTGCTTGTTGTCTAATTTCATCTAGTTCATTCAGCTGCATAATTCTCTGTTGTTGGGCTTCTAACAGGTCCAATCCCAATTCTGCTACAAGTTTAAATGTATGAATTTGAAATTCGATTGGTAACATAACTTCTTTACCATATACCAATTGATATGGGTTGAGTCCAGTAGTATTTCTCCATGTAATTCTGTATGCCCATAATGCATCTTTTTATTTGTCTGACCAATCTTTTATGTTCATTTGCACTGTCTTTGTCATGATGTTTTCCAAAACCTTATTAGTAGATTCCACTTGTCCATTTGCTTAAGGATGATATGGAGTAGACTTTTTATGCTTAATTTTATATTTTTCCATAAGATCTCGAACAAGTTTAGAAGTGAACTGTGATCCCTGGTCTATAACAATTTGTCTTGGAACTCCAAATCTTACAAAGATTTCTTCAACGAGAAATGAAACAATTGTTTCTTTTGTTGCTTGTGCCACTACTTTTGCTTCTACCCATTTTGTAACATAGTTTGTACACACTAAGATGTACTTCTTTCCATTTGAAGGCGGACTAATAGGTCTCATAAAGTCAAGAGCCCATTGTTCAAATGGTTCTATAAGTACTTGTAGTTTCAATGACATCTCATCTGGTACTACAGGTCTTCCAATTCTTTCACAGCTATCACATCTTTTGGCATAGGTCTTTGAGTCCTTGAAAATCATTGGCTAGTAGTAGCCAAGCTTGAGCACCTTGTATGTTGTTCGTTTGTCTGCAAAATGACCACCACATGGTTCATCATGACATGCTTTTAGAATATCAAGAATTTCATCTTCTCTTACACATTTTCTTATCAAAAGATCAAAACCAGAATAGAAGAGGTCACCATTGACCCAACTATATCTAGCACTCTCTCTTATTATTTCTTTTCTGCTCGCTAGTGAAATGAGATGGTAATATTCCAGATGATAAACAATTAGCTACATCTGCAAACCATGAGGTTTTAGTTGTTATAGCAAATAGATGTTCATCAGGAAAGTTGTCTGAAACAAGAATAAGATCACCAAGAGAATGAAGTCTTGACAGAAAAACTGCCACTTGATTATCTTTTCCTGGTCGATCTAAAACAACGAGATTGAATTCTTGCAATAGTAACAGCCATCTAGTAATTATGCCATTGGTAATTGTTTTGTTCATTAAAAAGCATGATAGTAAACTGCAGATAGAACATAAACATAAATCACAAAAAACAAGCCAAGACAAGAGGACACAAGATGTGGTGCCAGACAAATCCTAATGTGGGGAAAACCTTGATCAATTCTTCTTATGTTTTTCAATATTTCAGCAAAGAGAGAGAGATAGTACATATACATCAAAAGTCAACATTTTCACCTGACAAAATAAGAGCAGAGATCTTCACTAAGAAGATAACACATGAGGTAGCTGATCTGAACTCAGGTGAGGGCATATTTCTTCAACTGATTCTCCAAGGTGATTCCATCACCATGCTACACCCATCACAGTGTTGCACCCATCATTGTGTTGCTCCCATCACTGAGTTGCACTTCATTACACTATGTTGCACCATTGTCATGCTGCACTATGCTCAACATAGTAATATTAACCCATGACAATAGTTTTGTCCACCTGATAAACAATCCTGAGAATAGCCTTGTTGTTGGCTATGGCTTGTGGCCTAGCCTAGCAACAAGATAGACCTCCAGTCCTTTATCAAATAGCCTCCAAGCATCAAAAGAACTTAACTCTACTGTCAGACCTTTCAAACAAGTGTCACCAAAATGTGACCACTATAGCAGCACCGAAATTCTTATCATTGTAATCTCAATTCCCACATGACAAAATACTTGTCCACTACAAGCCATCCGAACTCGTTGATTGTGAGACAACATATTGTACACCAAACATCTCACTGCAGTTTATCCGCTTATCACTGTATGAGATCCAAGCTTATGTTGACTGATATTAGTCATAAACAGAACTCCGTTATCCTGTATCTTTCATGTGATTACACTAACCTCTTCCAGTGTCCATCTGAGATCAGAGATTGAGATAGCGTGCTTGAGACACCTTATTACAGCAAATAAGGGTTTCTTGAATCACTCTTCACTATAGATAGAGGTCACCTCTTGACCTGCAATTTAGGCTACATGACTGCAGCTAAGATGTGCTAATTCACCTGGCTTGAACAGCACCTAAATCACATCTCTGAGGACTGTGTATGAGTTTCTTTCTTACTGTGGATTAGGAGTTCATTTATTCTCTCTTTGACTGTGTCTAGTTGTGTATGGAGGACTGCGGCTAGGGATTTTATGTGGCTTCCTTTGACAGCATATAGAGGCTCCCTTTGACAGCATATCGAAGCATCCTTCATGACTGTGTTAAGTGCCTCCTCTTGCTACATACACTCCCTCAATGACTGCGACCTAGGACAGCGTATTTGGTTCTTTGTTAAGGCAGCATTGGGGCTTTATTAGGACAGTGTTAGAAGCCTATCTTCATAACTGTGTTAGGCCTTCATCTCCACGGCAGCGTTAGGAGCCAGGGCATCTTCTTTAGCGCTATGTAGATCCTTCTTTCCCATGACAACATCTAGGGCATCTCCTCTTAGGGCAGCGTATCATCTTAAAATCTCTCCTCGCACCAAAACCCAAAGACAAGTGGAGAGGAAGAGATCACAAGAGAATCATTTGAGATATCTTTACGGCACAATCTCTCATGGATTGATATACACTGTCGGAAATGTGACACTGCATGATTATTCTGAGGGGAATCGTCCCCTTGTAAGTTTTCCTTCAGTACATCTCGGACATGTACCTCCATGCTCTTCTTGAATTTAGGCATCCCTATCACCATCTGACTCACATCCAGTAGGGCCCCATAATAAGCAGACCTTCAGTGCTATAGAAAAGATGTGTCAACTGACATGGTCCCAATGGAGTTCCTACAACTTGATACAAATTGCCAACCCTGAACCCAACAGTGAACGCATCTTGAAAATTCCTTTTTCAAACACGTACCTTTCCATCGAAGAATGCCACCTTTGTCTTCCATTGTCAAAATGGACCCTAGGTTCTTCTTGAGATTAGGTACATAAATAACTTCTTGCAAATGAATCGTGTTACCCTCATTCAATTGATGGGTAACATTCCCTACACCCTTTCCAGGATAGGTGGCATTGACTCCAAATATAATCTCCACGATTGTTTCTTTCTCTATCAGATTAAAGCTGCCTTCTATCCGATGAAGTGCCTTGAAGCTCTACTATCAATAATAAGCCAGATTCCCAAAGAGTCTAGAGGAGAAGTAGTGGAGAGGTCCAATATAAGATAATACTCCTTTAACTTATCAAAAACAACATTTGATTCGTCATACCTGGAGTTCCTTGCTTTCTTGAAGAGACGGCCATATCCTTGATGACCTGCATTCCCTTTTCCTTTGCCATTGTACTTATCATTCCTATGATCATTAAAGATGACCCTGGAATGATTGTTATCATCATCAAGTGATGTGTCTCTTCTATTTGGACACTTCCTCGCATAATGGCCAAACTTAATGCAAGCAAGGCATCTTCCTTTCCTTCCATTGAAGTGACCTGTAGGTAGGCCACCAGATGCTTCCACTGCGCCACTTTGATAATCTTCTTTGCTTCGACTTCACCCTTGGTGAATTTGATGTGGGATGAGGAACCCATTGAGTCTTTTGACCTTGTCCAACTGTCTTCGGTGATTGCTATTTCACTCTTGCTTGGGCTTTGTCTTCACTTCACCTCTGATACCATGTTAATTTTAGGTATGTTCTATGCTGAGAGCAAATTTTTTTCAATTTTCTATATTAGCTCAATATCAATTCCAGATTAGCAATCACATTTAGCATGATAGTTAAATGCAGATAGAACATAAACATAAATCGCGGAAAACAAGCCAAGACAAGAGGACACAAGATGTGACGTCAAAGAGGGTTAAACCCCAATGTGGGGAAACCCTTGATCAATTCTTCTTATGTTCTTCAATAGTTCAGCAAAGAGAGAGAGAGATAGTACATATACATCAAAAGTCAACATTTTGACTTGAAAAAATAAGAGCAAAGATCTTCACTAAGAAGATAACACATGAGCTAGCTGATCTGAACTAGGTGAGGGCATACTGCTTCAATTGATTCTCCAAGGTGATTCCATCACCATGCTGCACCCATCACTGTTCTGCTCCCATGACTGAGTTGCACCCATCACTGTGTTGCACTTCATTACGCTGTGTTGCACTATTCATACTTATGCTACACCACTATCATGTTGCACTATGTTGCACCACTGTCATGCTGCAATATGCTCAACATAGTAATATTAACCCATGACAGTAGCTTTGTCCATCTGATAAGCAATCCTGAGAATAGCCTTTTTGTCGGCTATGGCATGCGGCCTAGCCTAGCAACAAGATAGACCTCCAATCCTTTATCAACCAGCCTCTAAGCATCATAAGAACTTAACTCCGTTGTCAGCTCTTTCAAACAAGTGTCACCAAAATGTGACCATTGTAGCAGCACCGAAATACTTATCATAATCTGAGTTTCGACATGACGAAATACTTGTCCACTACAAGCCATCTGAACTCGTTCACTATGAGACAACGTATTGTACACTAAACATCTCACTGCAGTTTATCCGCTTATCACTGTATGAGATCCGAGCTTATGTTGAATGATATTAGTCCTAACAGATCTCCACTATCCTTTATCTTCCCTGTGATTACACTAACCTCTTCCACTGTCCATCTGAGATCAAAGATTGAGACAACATGCCTGAGACACCATATTATAGCGAATAAGGGTTTCTTGAATCACTCTTCACTATGGATAGAGGTCACCTCTTGACCTGAAATTTAGGCGACAGGACTGCGGCTAAGATGTGCTAATTCACCTAGCTTGAACAACACCTAAATCACATCTTTGAGGACTGTGTATGAGTCTATTTCTTACTATGGATTAGGAGTTCATTTATGCTCTCTTTGATTGTGTCTAGCTGTGTATGGAGGACTACGGCTAGAACTTTTATGTGGCTTCCTTTGATAGCATATAGAGGCTCCCTTTGACAGCATATGGAAGCCTCCTTCATGATTGTGTTAAGTGCCACCTCTTGTTACATACAATCCCTCAATGGCTGCGGCCTAGGACCGCGTATTAGGTTCTTTGTTAAGGCAGCGTTAAGGCCTTATTAGGGCAGCGTTGGAAGCCTATCTTCATAACTATGTTAGGCCTTCATCCCCATGCCAGTGTTAGGAGCTAGGGCATCTTCTTTAGGGCTGCGTAGATTCTTCTTTCCCATGACAGCATCTACGACATCTCCTCGTAGGGCAGTGTATAATATTAAGATCCCTCCTCCCACCAAAACCCAAAGACAAGTGGCGAGGAAGAAATCACAACAGGTGTGTGACAAATGACTTGTAAGCCACCTCTTTTTATAGTAAAACGTTGAGGACAAATGACAATTTGGTTGTTGGCCGACCTTGACGAATTGTCGCATAATACAAATAAATTCATATTTCCATGAATACATGTCGAAATCAGACGATCTTTAGATCAATCCTACACCTCTCAACGAGAGGAATCCAAGAAAAAAATATCAGTTGTCATAAATAAGAAGACCCACATAGAGTTTGGCCCTAGTTTCCAATTTTAACACTGTATTTGATGCATCAGTAGATATGTGGAATGGCAATGACCAATTTGGTCCTCTTAGAATGGGTGCTATAGACAATTTTTCTTTCATTTTTTCAAATGCATTTTGACATTCTGTAATCCATTGAAACTCAGTGTCTTTTGCAAGTAATTTGAACAAGGGTAAAGCTATTTTGCTAAAGATTTCAATGAATCTTATGTAATATCCTACATATCCCAAGAAAATTCTTACTTCTTTCTGTGTTGTTGGTAGCATTAAGTTTACAATGACTTATATCTTTGTTGGGTCTACCTTTATTCCAAAAGAAGAAATGTGGTGTCCCAACAATATCCCTTCAGTTAACATCATAAAACATTTCTCATTGCTGAGGGATAAGTTTGTTTTTATGCATCTCTTTAGAACTTTTTCAAGGTTGTTTAAACAATCATCAAATGTACCTCCATAGACAGTAAAATCATCCATGTAGACTTCAACACATTCATCTATAAGATCTGCAAAGATTTGCAAATATGAGAAACAAAAAGTGAAGACTAGCATCTACAAAGAAGAGAAATATGAGGGTATTGACATTCTCCTTCAGGCTGCATAGGAAGAAGTTATAGGATCAGGAACAGCAGGGGCATCATCACTCAGGAGATCCAAACAGAGGAGGCAAGCATCAGGACATGCCTGAACATCAGCAAGGGGGAGATGTTGGCCCTCAATTTTGGTCATCTTTGCCTATCTTAAATCCATTTATTTACCACCATATTCCATCCTATTTCACCTATATATGTCTCGTTTTAGTCCTATTTTGCATATTCAAGTAACTAAAATAAGTATTTCAATTTTTGGAATTTTTTGTAAAAATTGGGTTTTAAGAGTAAATTTGGACTGCATTAAAAATTCTCATAATAGCTTCATTAAAATTATATGTGCAAGACACCTGGGCGAGATCTGAGCGCATATTTGGAAAGCTTGGGAACCACGGATAAAGAAACACCTATTGGTTCAATGAAACTGAGCAAAAACAGGCCCAGTCAACGCTGGTCAAACTTGACCTATCACTCGGGAATTCCTAGTAAAAACGACTAGATTTATTATTTTGAGGGATTTTTCCTGATTTTGTGAACCAGAGTTGATGAGTTCGACTTGTATGGATGGATTAGGAAACATAAGGCTGTTAAAGCCATTATAGCAAAGTTTGTTTATGATTTGCTTATTTAAACACAGTTTATTGACCATTCAAAAGGGTGTGTAATTTTGTATTAAGATTATTGGAGACTTTTGAGAGAATCTGAAAAATCATTTCTACTGTTCTATTTGTTGTTCATGCTATGGATGCTTTATTAAGTTATTTGTAGTTGAAGAGTTCTTCAGGTGTAAAAGGCAAGGTTGGAGGGCCCCCATACCAAGCTAAGTACACTTTGGTTAAATTTTGTATAAATTAGCATAGTTTTTATTCAATATTTCTTGTTTCAATTTTATGATTCAGTTACTTAGATGTGTTATGATTTATGTATGATTTTTGGATGATTTTGTTTTTAAATCTAATTTGCATACGAAAGGACAACCAACGATTTAAGTTTAAATCTCTTTCTATCAAATTATGAATCACAGCTAAAAATCATCCTTTTGCATTTCTTGAATTGTTTCTTGAATTCTAGTTTATGGTTTGATGCAATGGTAATGTTGTTGGAGTAGAACTGTGAGGAAGGACAACCATGACCTCCTAAGTTAGGAGTCCCTTCTCTTGCTTTCTACACATCACAAACCGTTGCTCTTTAATTTCTCTTCTTGAGGACAGTACTGTGGGGAAGGACAACAAGGACCTCCTAAGTTAGGAGACTCTTCCTTCGCTTACTGCATCTTGAATCAGAGACTTTTTAGTTTCTTTAAACTTAGAACTTATTTGTAATATGCATTTCCCTTAACCTTTGAGCCTTGCTTTCCGAAATTGACTTTATCTTAAATCCATATACTTTGGACGTGCTTCCAAGTCTACAAACTCGGATTGACAAGTAAAACACATGCGTTAGTTTACTTAGTAAATTGACCTGACACACTTCATCAGAGATTGTGTGTAGTGTGGAGCAGTTCAGCTACAGCATGTTCCCATAGAAGAGCAGGTTGCAGATATACTCATGAAAGCGCTAGGAAGAGCTAAGTCATCTATTTTCAGAGAACATATGGGTATAGTGGAGAACCATTTTCAGTAGCAAGAGGATCAATGTCAGAGGTGCAATCAAATCTTGAGGGACAGTTGCAGAGTCTAGTTGCAATTAGAGACTCAGGGGAAAAATGTAGAGCCAGGGACACAGTTGATTCAGAGATTGGTTTTCAGTGATAGTAGTTGCAGTAGCAGCAACAGCATGAGATCAATTGTAGCACAAAGCAGAAGGCACAGTGTAGTGTTAGCAGCAACACAGATGCAGGGTGGTTCAGCTACAGTGTTGGCAGCTACAGTGTTGGCAGATGAATCAGAGTATGCGCAGTGGCTTGATTGACAGGTGTCAGACATCAGTAGCATGAGGGAAGATGTTACGGGAGAAAGACACTAGAACACGTCCTCGCTAAGAGAGCACGTTAGTTTTTTGTAGCATCAGACAAGTGGCCTAGTCTCGATTTTTATGTTTGAAAGCTTAAGAATAGGAGATCTTCAAAACCCAAAAAAGGTTTCGCAAGATAAGCTTGCAAAACACCTTAATTAACCATCATTTAAATTTTTCCTAAGTCTAGCTTAGGAAAACTGGTTAATTAATAGCAATTAATTAAGGAAAAGTGAGAATGCTTTAGAAACTCACACAAATTGAGTTTGAAATGATCTTAGTCGTTGATTGAGATCTAATCATGGTTGTTGATTCACCAACGGGATATTATAAGAGCAGAACAATGGGGATGGAGAAGATACATCGAGTGAGAGGAAGATCAAGGCATATCTAATTTCCCAGAGAGCAGAGATTCAGCGAGGGAAGAATTTGAGCCAGTGATCAAGTAGTAGAGATCGAGGGGCAGCAGCAAAGTGATTTTGGAGGATTTTCCAGTGCCAAAAGAGTTAGCTGAGAGAGGTCAAGTTATTCCACAGAGAGGTTGCACAGCAGTTGCATAGAGCCTCAAGGAGGCAGTTTGATTCAGCTAAGCAGGAGATCGATTCAGGGGCTAGAGGTCGGGATTTTCACCAAAAGGCCAAGTGAATCATTTCCAGAGGCAGCAGCAAGCAAAATGTCTAATTCAAAGACAGATTTGGGCAATGCATGTGAGAGACTACGTAGAGCCTGCACAGTGGTTGACATAGTGGTGGAGTGGGAGTTGAATGTGGGGCCGGATTAGACCAGGATTGCTTGTATAGAGAGAGAAAAATCTCTCAAATAATTTGCCCGTGATTTCTAAGGAGAGGATTGTCAGTTTGGCATCCATATATTGTACTCGGATTTTGCTACTGAATTATAATGATTAAACCCTCATCTGTTGCACCAGTTTTCCCACATTGGGTTTTTCCAAGGACTTTTGTCCAATAATAACAGTGTCAATTTTATTGTGTGTGTGCTCTATTTTTCTCAGTTCCAATTTATTTTCCGGAATGCATTTTGTTTTTGGTGAAAATTGCAATAGTGATTTTATTCATTGTTTGTCGTAATAGCAAATAAACTGCACATAATAGTATTCAATTAGAAGAATAATTTCCATTTGTTGCAATAGTGAAAATTTCACACGCCACACCAACGGTCGCTCCTAGTTGGGTCTGAAATGTGCAGAGTATCTTAAGTCACAATTGTGTTGATGTGAGTAGCATTGGAAGGTTTTCTACAATTGCTTGGTGTCTTAGCATGCGGAAGACATTATTTTCCTCTTCCAGTGATTTATGTCTTCTTTCCTATGTTTAACTTCGGAAAAAGTACAATAATTAGAGTTAATTAATTATTATGGACTATTGGGTTATTTTCTTGGGATAAATAATTTAATTATTCAAGTGACTTAGAAATAATCTCAACCATTTATCTTCAATATGTTTCTAGAAGGAATATTCAAGATGTTTTTAGAAGGAAGATTCAAGATGTTTCTAGATGGGAGATTGGGGTTAGAGATTTGTACTAAATGAAGATTATATATGGAGGCCAGCGACAGAGGTGAAGACACAACAAAGCGCACAATTATCTGAGTCAGTGATCATGAGATGAGTGATTTTCTCTGCAATGTGAGTGGCTCAATGACCAGTGTGCAGAGGAGGAGAACCGCGAGCGGGTTTGAGTGAATCCGAGAGGGACAAGTTGGAGGAGATTACATGGCTGAGTTGCCGGAAGGAGATCGTGTTTGTCTGGAGGAGGCTAAGTTGCTGGAGTGATAGGATTTTTCCAGCGCGCATTAGTGGCAGGGCGCAGCTTTGATTGCTAGAGGTCGATTTCTTTAGAACGATTTCGTCTTAAGGCAAATTTCCTTGAGGTCAATTTACCTTAGGCCGAGTTCATTCTAAGGGATTGAATTTCTCCCTATAAAACTCATCTCTTCAGTAAGGATGTACTTAACATTTCTCATCTCCTCTTGTAAGGTACGCAAACGTGACCTTGTAAATCAGTAAAGTTCCTTGCTAGTATATAAAGAGTAGAGTGTATTGTTGATGCAGATATGTTGAATGTTGAATTCATTTTGAGGGATCAAATTCTCTCAGAATGAATTCTTCAGAGCCATTTCAGCGAGAGGATGATTTCCTTGAGGCTGATTTACCTAGGCCAAATTCATTCTACAGCCCAGTGTGAGGGCAATGTGTAATTTCGTTCCTGCTCAACATGGAGTTGACATGTGTCCCTTTTCATATAAAAATAAAATATTATTTACATTAAAAAATAATGTCAACTACTATCAAAATAAAAAACAAATATACATATTTGGTTAGCTTTACTTCAAATTATTTTTAAACATATTATATCAAGTTCAAAAAAAAAAAGTAATAAAAACAAAAGACAAATGAAGTTAATATTATTTATATTTTCATATTTCAATTGGATACGTAAATAAACCATATGTTAACTAATTTATTTTAATATAAACTTTAGAAAAAACATAGACATATTGTATATATATGAACAGTAAAAAATTATTTCAATGTGCAAAGAGAAGAAGTAATTGAAAGTTAAAAGATTTAAAGAAATATCGAAATGTATTTAAAAGTATATCAATAGAATTTAAAACCAAAAAAAAATGTAGACAATGCAATCCATTAATAAAACATGTCAATGCTCATGTTAACTAACTTATTTCAATGTCAACAATTTATATATATATATATATACGTATATAATATAATATGTTATATATATATATATAATCGGGTTAAATAATATAATAATAAAAAAAAAAATAAAATGTTTAATATGCTATATAAATAATTGAAAATTAATTCTTATTGTTATATGCTTTAAGTATCATTATTACATATTACCGGTTTATGAAGGTTATTTTAGGGAGCAACTATGTCGAATCACATGTTAACTATTTTATTCCCACGTTTCAAGGGATTTCAAGGGTTAAATCCATTATCATCCATATATAATATATATATTATAGGAGAGAGAGAAGAGAAGAGAGAGAGAGAGAGATGCAATTTTTTTAAGTTTTGCACTATATAAAAGGGTTTGCACTTCAAGAGATGAGATCCCTATAGGCTCTTAATAGAGTTGTGGTTGGTTGTATGCTAGACCACTTTTAATTCATATTGGTTTCTCCCTTAAGATAGTAAATTGGATAGTGGAATGTGTGACTATTGTTTCATATGGTTGTTCTAGTTAATGAGGCTGCTTATGCCTTATTCATGCCCATCAAGGACTGCGACAAGGATTCCCCTTGTCTCCATACCTCTTCCTATTGGTGACCAAGGAACTTGGCAGAGCCACGCATGAAGCTAGAAGGACAAAGACCTGACATGGAATTAAGAAAGGAGAAGTTGTCAATCTAATTCATCTCTTATTTGTAGATGAAGTTTTATTTTCCTCTAATGGATCTGTTAAGGAGGATAAGAAACTTCAAGAAATTCTCCAGTTGTAAAGCAAGGCAATAGGTATGAAATAAATTTTGAAAGATCAACAATGCGCTTCAATGAACTAGAAGAAGCCCAACAACGGCCTTTGTAAAATATGTTTCCCTTCAGACTGTTGGCCTTCAATGAGGGATTTAAGTATTTGGGCTTCAATCTCACACCAAATGCATCTAAGAAAAAGAGATTGGGGTTGGTTGGTTAGTAAAACAAAAAACAGGCTCCATTTGTGGCGTAATAGATGGCCACCTTGAGCGATAGGTTAACTCTAGTAAAATCAGTATTAGAAGCTACTCCCATGCCCTGGCATACCTTAGCCCACATACTAAAAGGGTTGCTGGAAAAGATTAAGAAGTTATGCACAATTTTTTTGTGGCAGAGGAAAGTTGAGAAGGAACACACTAAACCAGTGGGCAATCTATTGCAAAGCTATGTCGCAAGAAACATGGCCACCCCCCCTTGCGTATCAGCCACGTTTCCATATCCAAACTCTGAAACGCAACTGAAACATGTTTCAGATTGTATGAAACATATTTCACATGTGGGAAATGTGTTTCATACAAACTAAAACATGTTTCAGTGTTTGTATAATGCATTTCCTGTGGAGAAACCAAAAGCAAGTAGATAATGATAATTTCTCTTAACATGATAATTACTTGTGAATATTTGTTGGCTTCTTATTGATGTTATGTTCTCTTCATCAAGCAATTATCAAAACATAAAAATCACAAAGAGACAGAACACCATAAATTAGGCTCAAAGCCAAGGCAAAACCCCACAAGGGGGAAAACCCAAAAATCCTCTTCTTATAGAATTAGATCAAAGTGAGATATCTAAGACCCAAGACCAAGATCGAGCCTGCCACAGGGACCCAAGTCAGCCCTACTTTAGATCTCCTCGAACCAAGTCAAAGTCAACAAAAGTCAACACTAGTCAAACCTTGTCAACAGTAATTAAACACAGAAATTCAAACCTGCGATTTTGCATAGTTGCCCCAACACCTTTGCTCATGTGAACTTAAACAAGCCAAAAAATGCAATTTTTCTCTCTCCTTTGACTTCGCTCTATTTGGCACATAAATCAATGTCTGAGTTGAGTGAGTGAATGAGGTAGAGGTGTTTTCTATTTATAGTTGTCCAAGAGGTCAAATAGGTGCCTCTCCAAGGCCAACTTGTCCAAGCAAGGTCAACTTGGTCTTATGGATGACAAATTGACTTTTTGACTCTTTTTTACTCAAAATAGAACAATTTTCTTTTTCTTACAAGAAGTCCAAATAGGACTTTGACTCAAATACATTTCTTTGACTCGTAATAAATTTTATTTTGACTCAATAAACCCTAAAGGCATGAAGAACATGCTTTGACTAGAAAAAAAATAATAATAATGAATGTAATAAATGAATATAAAGTACATCAATGATACATTTGCATTACATTATGAAGACCAACACTAGTTACATTTTCAACATTCCAAAAAGATTTTGTCTGATTTTGCCTTGCTTTAATTGTTGGGACCCACATTTTTTGTTTTAATGCCTAATCAGAGGTAAATTATGATTTATCAAGACCTCTAGGGACCTCTAAGTGTTAGTTTTAAGTACCTAGTAACTAATTTAGTGAATTTATAACAATGAAAGAAACTGAAACTGAAACCTGCAAATACATTCACCAAACATAATGAGTATTCTAACCTTGCATGCACAGCGGAAAATAAAATCTGAAGACAATAACACCATAAAAATACAATGACACCAAAGATACCCAGGAAACCCCAACTAGGGAAAACCTGCAAAGTGTGTGTTCTTATTTCTTCTTCAGCAATTGCTCTTTCAAAAGATTACAATGATGAGGGAGAAATTTCCCTTTCACTCAGCAACCCGTGAAAACCCTTTGCACCTAAACTGGACTACGCATTGCCCTCTCGGCCTTGTTCATTTGTGCAGGGCCCTCTCTACCTGTGTGCCGTATGGAATCCATACAAATTTGTACACCCCTATGCGTGACCCATTTGTGTAGCCCCTCTCCGTAAATGAACTCAGCATGGCTAAAGATGACAATGGGTGGAAAATCTGAGGGGCGTATGGCCTCTTTTCATCTTCCCTTTAGCGCTAGAAAGGATGCCCTAGAGTTGAGCAACCTGGCTGCAAATGTTGAGAAGAACACACACAATTCTAATGCCCAAATCGATCTTTCCACTAGCTACCTTATCTCCCCTTTAGAAGTCGACCTGGGCCCACCTAACACTCCCCATGGTTGAGAATACTCTATAATATAAAGCTTAGATCAAATTATAAATTGACTTGGCAAAAATAAAATTTTCCTAAGTCAATACACAAGAAATAATTAAAGATTTGCATAGTGGAAATCTATGGGTCCTTCCACTAGTCTAAGCATCATAGACTAGGTAGAACCCTTACTCCCTAACACCATTCAACACTCCCTCTTAGAGAGGAAGGTGTTTTGTACTATGCGAAGTTTATCTTTGAAGTAGATAAATCTCCCTTTAGACAGTGCTTTAGTCAAGATATATGCTATCTACTCCTCTGTAGGTACATATGGAAGTCAGACTATACCCCCAAGCACACAATCTTCGATATGGTGGTACCGGATCTCGATGTGCTTGGAGCGATCATGAAACACTGGATTTTCATAGAGCTTACTGCAACTCTAATGGTCACAGTGTATCACTGTAGGCTCCACCTCCTGACTAAACAACCCAAGAAGTAGCTTCCTCAACCAGATAGCCTCACAAGCTAGCAGCCATGTACTCGACCTCGGTTAAGCTCAATGCCACTAATCTTTGCTTCCTATTGAACCAAGAAACAGTTATTGACCCAACACTGAAGGTGCAAGTTGCAACCTTAAGTGCTCTTCTTGTCTGTAGCAATGTGGAAAAAGTCAAACTTGGGAATAAATCAACATGGGTCCGAAAATTGAAAAATCATTAAAATTAAGAGAAATTTGAAAAAATCAGCAAAATATCAATAAAATTTAAAAAGTACAGAATGAGTAAAAAAATCAGGCTTTCCCCAATTTATACGTGTCCCAGTCCTAAGTCACGATTTTTTCGTTCAAATTGTGATTTTATCGAGGAGTTTATCGATTAAATCGCGAGTTTTTCAAGCTTGAAAAACTCAACCGACAACATTGATGAGATGAAAAACTCTCAATTTCTAGATGTTATCGGGATTTTATCAGGAGGTTTTCAACAAAAGTTTATAGAGCTCCCTGTCTAATCTACATATGTGAATCCTTCCAACTTCACTCCATCAACCTACTTGTACAACCAATAATCTGGTGTGCCTCACATATACCTCAATACGTGCTTGGCAGGAACCCAATGCACTCTGGTAGCTCAATCATGAACTAGCTCAACTGGTTAACTACGAAGCAAATGTCGAATCATGTGTTCACCAAACACATCAACAACACTATAAGTTGACTGTGAAGTGTGGCATCAACTCGCTCTACTCTGATAGTGCCCACCTTCCTCTAGTTTGTGACTAGAAGTGTGGTCATGGACCTACAATCATGCATGTGGAACCTCCTGAGAATCTCCAAAGTGTACTTACCCTGTCCCAAGAAGATCTCCCCATCGCCTTACCATACCTCCAGCCAAAGGAAATAGTGCATTAGCCCTAAATCCTTCATCTCAAACTCCTTTGCATGATCTCTCTTGCATTACTAGATTAGGTTGTCCACTCCTATCAATATCAAGTCATCTACATACAACACTAGAATGAACAGAAGATCTCCAACCACAATCTAGTACAGGTTGGCGTCCACTTCACTCTTAGTGAAGCCCAATCCCGGAAGGTAGTCATCTATCCGGGATTACCATGCCCTCGATGTTTGCTTGAGCCTATATAAGGCTCTCTTCAGCCTGCATACATGTGTGTATCTTTGTTGAAAGTCTCAAACCCCTTAGGTTGCTCAACATATATCTCTTCCTCAACAACTTTGTTAAAAATGGAAAACTTTAAGTCGATTTGGTGGGACCTTCCACCCCATTTGTGTTGCAATAGCCAACATGGTCCTAACGGACGAGTATCAAGCCACGGGTGCAAACGTCTCATCGTAGTCTATCCCTCAACTTGGGAGAACCCTTTGGCCACAAATCTAGCCTTCTACTTCTCCACACTCCCATCAACCCCATGCTTGATCTTATTGATCCAGCACGATCCAACCACTGATTTTCCAACTAGTCTTGGTAGTACATCCTAGTCGTCATTCTTCATGATGAAAAAATACTTCATCATGGCATCTCGCCATCAATGTTATCGGAACTGAACCGGTTCTGACGAAACCAGTCGATCTGACCGGTTTGGGGGCAAAACCGAAATGAACCGGCCCTCCGAACAAGAAAAGACTGAATCAATACTAAACCGGTCTAGATTGGTTCAAAGACCGGTTCCACCAGCTCACAAGGCATGCAGCCTAACCATAACAAAAACAAAAAACATTTTTTTTACTTTCTTATTATTTTTCCTAGTTTCCAACGCTACTCTAGCCTCCCACCCCCTTTAATTCACTCACACTATTCATTCAAGTCTCTCGCAATTCTTGAGCTAAGTTCGGTGAGGAGAATTCAGAGAGGTTTTCATAGGGTTGTTCTAAGGGAGATTTTTTGTTGATTTGAAGAGCTGATTGGAGTCTTGGAGGGTTGTTGGAGAGTGTGATTGAGCGTATACACACCAAGAAGAGGAACCGTTTGGAGCAAAAGCGGTTAAATGACATGGTTTTTGTTCAGTACAACCTTAGGTTGAGGCACAATCAATTGCTGAATAAAACCCCTAAATCAAGCAACATTGTCTTGGGTGACTTTCATCCAACATCAGAATGGGTTGTGGAGAGTCAAGCACCAACATTTGACTATGAAAGCCTTTCTTGGTTGGACATGGATCCACCTCCACAGGACGCACAGGTAGATATATTTGAAGCACCAGTAGCAGCTTCAGGGCCAGGGGAATCAAACCATAATCCCATTGCGGACTTAGATGTTGCTCATTCTTCAAATGAGGATGAGGATGATCAGGAATCGGATGATGATTTTGATGATGATTGATGATTTGATCTTGATTTGTTGTAGTTGTAGCTTGTAGTATTCTAGGTTGTAGTATAATACTATGATCTACCATGTTATTTTGGACTATAAAGGCCTTTTAGAGTTTGCTTCTTGATGTTTGTAACATTTTTGGTTCATCAATATTTTGCACTAAGTGTTATTTTGGTTATATGCACTATTACTTGCTATATAAATGAGAAGTTTTGCATATTTGTGTATAAATGGTTTGGTTTCATATGGATGCACATAAATATATCTGTTTTTTTCTTTAAAATATGAATATTTTATGTGTTTTTGGTAAACCGATTTTTTTCGGTTCTTTTCTGGTTCCGACCAATTCCCAGTCCATAACGATGACTGGTTCGGTTCTGATAACATTTCTCGCCATACCTACTGAGAGGTTTCCTCCTCTTAACAAGAGGGCTTTGTGTCTAGCAACTCAGTCATCAGTGCCATGTACCTCGTATACCTCTGAGACTATCTACTATGTTTGAATGTGGAGCTAGGGGTCTCCAACTCTCTCCTGAGCCTCCCTAATCAATTGATCTGCCCACTTGGCTCATCTTCTCCCTATGCTGGGAATCTCTGACTGATTGGGCTCCACTTGATCTGCTCTCTCCTCCTGCTCCTGCGCTTTCTCCTCATCAGCATGTTGGTCGGCCTACCCAACTACTGGTTGTGACTGACTCTGTGGAGTTGGTTGAGCCTCCTACTTGGGATCCTTCTACTCCTCCTGTGTTGCACCCTGCTCACGCTCCAAGGACTTCCTAAGAGCCCTTTCCTCCTCAAACCTCCTGTCACGCCTGATCAAAGTCTTCCTGAGTGTTGGGACGTACACCCTATAAGCCTTAGACGTCTCATTGTAGCCTATAAAAATGTCGTTCTCTGTCGTGGGCTCCAATTTCTTCTGATTCTCATAAGGCACATGACAATAAACAAGACTGCCAAAAATCCTAAAGTGAAATACGTCAGGCTTCTTGCCTGTGAAAGCCTCCTCTAGTGTGACTCTGCCTAGCACCATATGTGGACTCCTACTCTACAAAAAGACTGCAGTATTACATGTCTTTGCCCAAAGGAACATGGGCAATCCTTGGTCATGCAACATGGCCTTGGTCGCTCCGACAATGCTCTGGTTCTTGCACTCAGCCACCCCATTTTGCTGAAGGTTACAGGGTGTGGTGAGCTACCTCCTGATGCCCTCCTTGGCACACAAGTCCTTGAAGGCATTGGAGATGCATCCCCATCATTGTTTGACCTTGGCACCTTGATTTTTAACCTATCTGGTTCTCCACCAAGGCTTTGAACACCACAAACCTCAATAAGACTTCATCTTTCTTCTTTAGGAAGAAAATCCAAGTCTTTCTCAAGTGATCATCAATGAAGGTGACATAATATTTGTATCCCATAAAGGATGGAGAGGAAAATGGACCACAGACATCTGAATGAACCAACTCCAAGATGCTCTTGGCCCTGTTGTCTCTGTTGGGGAAGGATGTCTTGGCATACTTACCAAGTGTGCAACCCTTGCATATGTCATGTTGGTCAACACTACATTGTGTCAATCCTGTGACTATCTCCCTAAGAATCTTTAGCGCTCCATGGTGTAAATGACCCATATGCTTATGCGAAAGCTCCCCAAGCTCATCGCCTTGCTCACTGCCTCCTCTACTGCTCAAGGTCGCAATTGTCTCAAACTGAAGCCTGTAGAGGTTCTTCACCCTAACTCAAATATGTTTGGCTGCTCCACAGTTGGAAGGTTATATGAAGGCCTTTCCTCTGTTGAAGATAACCTCATAAACCGTTTCTTCAAGGGTTGAGACTGAAACAAGTTTTTCTTCAATCATGGGACATAGAGAACATCTCTGACTAGAGAGGATTCCCAGACTCCCTATCAAACTTGACAGTACCCATGCCCTTGGCTAGGTACTTGCCATCATCCCCTACCTCTATATGAAACTGCATGTCCTTCTCAGTCCACTGGCTGAAATACTCTTTGTTCTCGATCATATGACAAGAAGCTCCATTTTCTATATACCACACGCTACTAGCCACTGAGCTTGCCATGCAAGCTATGAGTGAGAACTCCCTCTCAATGTGAGAAGAGCATCAACCTTTGTTAATGTTGTTACACAGTCCTTCTTAGACCCATTCTTCCTATTTGGACACTTGGTGGCATAGTGCCCAAACTGGTGGCAAGAGAAGCACTTTATCTCGCTGAGGTCCTTCTTCTTCTTCTCGCCTCTAGAGTTGGACCCGGTCCCGCAAGGTTCTCCTCTTCCTCCGTCTTTGCATGAGACCCAGCTTTTGCCTGCCTCTGAATCTCCTCTTGGACACAATCACCCTATAGTCGCTCCAAATATGGAAGCTTTTCTCTGCCACTCACTGTGTCAATGAAATTTTCCCATGACTTGGAAAAACCCAACAACACAAAATTAATAAGGCCTCTTTCTGAGACTATCTCCCCAACTCCAACTAGCTCATGCCTCAATTGAGTGAACCTGGTAAGATATGAGACCACAAACTCAAAACTCCACCATCCTGATGTTTCTGAGTTTGTCCTTGAGGACCAATTTCTTGGCCTCACTGGACCCTGGTACAACCATATGATTGGTTCCCACATGGCCTGAGTGGTCTTCTTCCGAACAAGTGAGGTATGATGTGGTCCTTGACTCCCTTAAGGATAATTCTTCTGGTTTTCACATCTTTCTTATTGTGTTGAACAAGTTGTTGAGGGTCAGTTAGTTGGGTTGGTGGATTGTCCACAAACTCCCAAACACCTTGCTCCTCGAGCACTACACCAATCCTCTCCGTCCTGTTATATGCAGGGTTGCACTAAGTAGAACTTGACGACCCCATGGCCCAATGAACAGGGCACTCATCATTTTTTCAGAAGACTAGAAGTCAACAAGCACCTGTTGATCTTTTCTCTCTCTCTCTCTACTTTTCTTCTCTCTTAAATGTCGCAACCCTGCGACAAATTGTATTAAATGTCGCTAGTATGATGACATTTTGTAAAAGGCTTAGGTGACTTGGGATTCAATCGTCAAGTGAGTACACTCTAGATTTTTTTTTCACTTAGCTAATTATACTTGCTTTTCAGTGACGAATAATTAGCTAAGTTTTTTCACTCACCTACCTCCAAAGTTGGAGTGACGACTTGATGATTGAGCCCTGGGTCCGTCTTAGTGCCTAGAGTTGATGTATACTACCACCATACTAGGAGATATTTAAAGTGTCACGAAATTTGGTTAAGTTTTGATAGGATTTTTTAATTTATTAAAATTCCCGCGAGACAAGATTTTTAATTAAATTATTCAAAAATTTGTAAATAATTGAGCCTAGGAGATGTTGTGGTCGTATAAGTATTTAAAAAACCATGCTCTCCACCCCAACATTCTACGAAGGCCACCTTTGAGGGTCAAAAAGTCACTTCTACCCCCTCAAAACCCACTTTTCCTAAGCTAGTGGGAAAATGTGGCATAAAAATTAAAGAAATTAAATAAGTGGTGAAAATATTAAATGTTTCCATAAATCAAAAAAGAGTGGAACTAGAGCCCTGGGTCCGTCTTAGTGCCAAGAGTCGATGTATACTATTACCATACTAGGAGATATTTAAAGTGTCGCGAAATTTGGTTATGTTTTGATAGAATTTTTTTATTTATTAAAATTCCCGCAAGACAAGATTTTTAATTAAATTCAAAAACTTGTAAATAATTGAGCCTAGGAGATGTTGTGAGCATACAAGTATTTAAAAAATCATGCTCTCCACCCTAACATTCTCCTAATGCCACCTTTGAGGGTCAAAAAGTCACTTCTACCCCCTCAAAGCCCACTTTTCCTAAAGCTAGTGGGAAAATGTGGCATAAAAAATAAAGAAATTATATAAGTGGTGAAAATATTGAATATTTCCACAAATCAAAAGAGAGTGGAAATAGAAGTCAAGTCCAAGTTACAATTTGGAGTGTAATTGGGCAGCCATCTCATCACCACAAATTGCGGATCCATGAGCCCAGGTCAATGAGCAGTTAGAGGCCCACAAGTTGACTAGTTGGCAGGTTGAATCTTCCTCGAGTTCAGTGCTGATTACAAGGGATAGTTCAAGGATCAGTTGACAGAAAATCGTGGAGTTTGTCCCTCACCTCACTCCACCTTTCCTCTCACATTATCACACATGGAAAGCAGGCTGCTCTCCTGCAGCAAATACGCAGTCACAGTCTACCAAGTACACATCAGTTTGGAAACACATGTTTGGGGACTGTTGCGATTCGTTTTTTATGTGAACTGTTTCCAGAATTAGTGGAGCTATGCTCCCTCACCATTCCATTCTCATAACATGTGCCAGAGCGCAGATCACAGGGACATACGCACAGGCCTGTACAGATGTCTGTTGAGGAGGATTTATCACATCAATTAAGTGCAGATTTGGAGGGAGTTTGTCTCCACTCACCTCAGCCATCTACACAATTGGCAAGCCTCTAACTCGTATCAGCTAACAGTGAGACACGTACACAGGTGAAGAGGGCAGTATGCTAGCCAGTTAGCTAATTTGATTTCACACATGGAGATTGCTCTCATACACTTGGAGGGATTCAACTTCCTTGGGATCTTCACCACTTTGCCACTTGTTGGTTCAGTTTTAAATGGAATTCACTCCCAAATTTGTATAAATAAACCCACATAGCTCCCATTTTCCCATGGTTGGTAAGCTCATGCTTGGGTATATGCTGTTAAAATTTCTTATGCTAATAAAGTAAAGGCTTTGGAGGTCCATGTGGTGTTGTTCTTGGTGATATTTCTTTTGGTGTGAGGTAAATTTATACTTGTTTAAATTCTTTCATTTATTTCACTTAGTAGATTTGGGCCAAAGTAGGGGCAGTATTGCCCAAGGGAAGGATAGGCAAGTATTTGTTTATCCTTTGATTGTTTTCCAATTAGATTAGATGATTTTATTTACTTGTTAATAGATCAAATTATCTCCTTACTTGCAAGCTATTTCCTAAAATTTACTAATGATTGCGAGCAAGATTTTGTGAGCTATAGCACAGCTTACCTCAAGGTTTTGAGGTTGGCCAAATCTTTGGCTAGATCAACAAACTTCAAGACATCGAGTTGTGATTTCGCCACATTCAAAGGCTGCCAAAGTACACCAAAAAAGGGATATAAAAAAGGGCTTACAAGCAGCCCAATACATATTCTCCTCTTCAAAATTCTCAAAAAGTTTCTTTGGTTACCTTGCCAAAGTACTCCAAAAAAGAGCTTACAAGCATCCCAATACATATTCTCCCTCCTCAAAATTCTTAAAACGTTTCTTTGGTTACCTTACATGAGGATGCATTGAAAATCTAAACCATTTAAAGTCTAATTAGTGGCTGTCCTAGAAGCCACCAGTTAGCCGAGAAGAGTTGGTTTAACCCAACATTTCTTGGCTGCCTTAGTATAGAATTTAACAAATTTCTTTTAGTAGAATTTTCTTGCAAATTGTTTTAGTTAGGTTTAATCACTAATCTTGCAGATGCCCAAGTAAGTTTGGCATCTCTCACTTTGTCTTTCGCTGATCTCTTTTTGCAGGCATCAAGTGTCTTCTAAAACTGATCTATCTCTTCTCATTTGGGACTGGTTCTGGGGCAGCAAAAAACCTTCTTTGTTGGACTGATTTGACAGCCATCCAAGCCTCTTTCCTTGACTGCAAAAAGGGACACTTCAATGGCAAGACTTTCCTTCTTTTGGGACTGATATTTGCCACCTTTTAGGGAATGATTTTAACTCCTTGGGGACCCATTTTTCTTGTAATTTAATGGGCAGAATTGGCCTCACTTTACTACTGATATTTTGTAATTATTTGACAGTCTTTAGATCTCTTGGGTAGGGTGTTATTGTACTTTCAGGCAGATTTAACAAGCAATTTTGTAATCATTTGCAAATAGTAATTTTTAGTTGGGTTTCCTTTTGTAACTATTGGGAAGAAGTACTTTTCCCTTGTGAGGGATGGTTCGTAAACTTCTTCCAAAAAGACAACTTCCTTCCATCCCTCATTTTATAAGAGGGAGCAATATAATAAAGAGGAACCTTTTCTTTTGGGAGCTTGGGGACTCTTTCCCCTTGGCATCCTACTCTTCCCATTTTGAGGAAGACCTTCATGGTTTGATTGATTGGTTTGTTCATTGCTTTAACACTATAGTAGATTAGACTAGTTGTATTTTCATTCTATGGTTCATATGCACTAAAACTTCATATGCAAAATACTTGGACGAGTCTTGTGAACTATTTTAATTGATTTTGAGCATTCCATTTTCTTATAGTTTATAGGCTATAGCTTGCTCTCTCCTGGGATGATAGTAGTATAGTTTCTACCTCCTATGCCTTCTTATTCTTAGATTGGGAGGAATGGTAAACACTTGACTAATCAGACTGGGTGATCCCAGTGTTGGATCTAGTTGCAAATGGGGTGCATTGAGAATCAAGTGGATACTCATTAATGGAGCTAAGCTTCTCCACTCGAAACTCCTTGCGTCTTTCCTTAACCCAGTGAGGATAAGGACAGCCAGTGAGGATAAGGACAGAAGGGAAAGTTGAATTGAAACTGGTTTGATTTGCATGTTGTAGCTTCAAATTTATCTAACACAAATAACTCTTAAAGCAACCAAGAAGCACTCCATTACATTTATTCTCCAGCATTTTGTACTTAATGTATCTATTTATTGCCACTTTATTTTTCAAAGCTTGTTAACTTGTGGGCAATTGTCATTTCAATTTCAGGTACATTTTCAAGTACTTCATTTTGATCATCTATCAAGCATACCCTTGGCACTTCATTTTGAACATCTATCAAGCATACTCTTGGCACTTCATTTTGAGCATCTATCAATCATTCTCTTGGCATTGGTCTCATTCTCCATATCTTTTACTTGTAAAGTATCTTATTCATTTGCTTAACATCATTATGTCTATGGTTTATAAATGAGTATGATGCTTAATGGTTAACACTTATGGTTATCATCTATATGCTTTGAAGTTCATAATATGATTTATCTTGTTAATGGTGGATTGTTTCTTTTATTCCATTTAACTCCTAGAACTTGTTTAGCTTAGACTAATCAATCCTTAGTTTTATCCTTTAGGGGCTACCCCCCTTGGCTTCGCTAGGAGTTAGCCTAGACGGAGGAGAGGAGTTGAGAATTGGGTGACAACCCCAACTTGCAACTTGCCCCCAAGGCCACACCAAGTGGACTTAGAGACTTTCTCCACGATAATCCCAAGTGTGGATTTAGGCAACAACACCTCCAATAACATAAATTAAAGGCCCCATCTAGGCAGTCCTCAAACCTCAACCCCAAGTATGACATGCTCTTGTTCAAACTACCCAGAAAAACCTCAACATTGAGCTGTTTTAGGAAAACTCTAGCATTAGTCCTAACTGGTAAACTACACCTTTATTGCCTTTAACCTGCTCATGAGGAAGTAAACACTTGTGTTTGGTCTTCAATTAGGGGCTAAGCTTTGGTACCATGTTAGTTTTAAATACCCAGTAACTAATTCAATGAATTTACAACAATGAAAGAAACTAAATCTGAAACCTTCAAATACATTCACTAAACATACCGAGTATTCTAACCTAGCGTGCACATCGGAAAATAAAATTTGAAGACAATAACACCATAAAAACATAATGACACCAGAGATACCCAGGAAACCCCAACTAGGGAAAACCTACAATATGTGTTCTTATTTCTTCTTCAACAATTGCTCTTTCAAAAAATTACAATGATGAGGAAGAAACTTCCTTTTCACTCAACATCCTTTGAAAACCATTTGCGCCTTGCCCTCTCAGCGATCTTCACCTGCATGCAACCCTCTCTGCCAGTGCATTGCACAAAATCCGTACGAATTCGAACAGCCCTCTACATGGCCCCTCTGCCTAAATGAACTCAACCTGGCTGAAGGGGACGCTGGCTGGAAAATTTGAGGGGCGTATGGCCTCTTTTCTTCTACCCTTCAGCGTTGGATATGATGCCCTAGAGCTGAGAAACCTTGCTACATATGTTAAGAAGAACACACACAATTTTGATGTCCAAATTGATCTTTCCACCAACTACCTTATCTCTCCCTTTATAAATCGACCTGGGCCCCACCTAGCACTCCCAAAGGCTAAGAATACTTTATAATATAAGGCTCAGATAAAATTATAAATTGACTTTGGAAAATTATATTTTTCCTAAATCAATACATAAGGAAATATTGAAAGTCTACATAGTGGAATTTGTGGGTCCCTCTGCTAGTCTAGGCATCATAGACTATGTAGAACCCTTACTCTCTAACTCCATTCAACACTAAGACTGGAAATTTTTCTTTGAAAGAGTGTTTCACTCTCACTTTGCACCAAAATGTCATTAATTAATTGTAATGATAAATTCTTAAAGTAAAAGTGATGTCACTTTTACTTTTATGAAGGTATGGGATCGGTAGTTAATCAAGAACACCAATCCCATTATATACCTCAATGTCAGTGATATTGCTTGTTGGGCTCCTTTGTCATGAGCTTAGCAAAAAATGTAACCTTCACTCAAACCAAAATTATTGATCAAGCACGCTAGACTTTTCGTAGCATATTTTAAAGCTTGGATTAAGTAGTTTCATCAAAATTGCGTGGTGTTGACTAATGTCCCTAAAGGATTGGGGTACAGGCAAAGGGTGATATGAATCATGAGGATCCCAATATAAGTGATGGTGGAACATTTCTTGTCATTTAATTGTTCTTACTCATTTATTCATAACGATTTATTTCCAAGTTTTAACATAATGTGTTATACATACATATATATTTATATAGCATGTTTCCCTATTTCCAAACTTTTGGTCCTCACATTTCCAGTGCATTTCCATTTTAGAAAAGCATACCCATTTCCCCATATCATGCAACTTACTTGCAAGCCCATGGGAAAAGGAGGATAGGGTTTAAAAGACATTAACACCTTTGGTAAGACCATGCAAGTGAGAAGTCTATGGAACCTGATTACAAAAGATAACTTAGAGAGAAGGATAATTGTACAAAAATATGTAGCTCCAAACTCACTTTTGAATATTAAAGTAAGGGAAATCAGCCAAGAACACCTCAAATCTTTGGAAGGCCTTTGTCTCTACTTTTCCAGTCCTAGGTGGTATTTGATGTGGAAGGTTAGAAATGGAATGACGATCAGAATCAGAGTAGATGCAATAATGGGATTCGGTAAAAGAATTTTCCTTCCTTTAGACTTGATTCACCACTTTTATTTAAAACAAGTGGCAGATAAGTTTACTACGGATATTTGCGAACAAGGATGGAAATCCACAGTTCAATTAGATTTCGAAGGTGACAAGGCTAACCTTAGGAATAACTATACAAGAGAATAAAAAGAGGACACATATGTTTAAGAGAGGAGGAGGATGCAATTTTTTAGACAAACAATAAACCTAGAGGTTCCTATTCTGCTAGACAAGGCTACAAAGTTCGATATCAATTGAGATCAAGGAATCTCCTTGGTGGTGATTCAAGAGCTGGAAGGATAAAGATTCAACAAAAGACTCGAGTCTTTATGTGATTGCCTTTAATAAATAATGTACTTACATGGAAGAATCTAATCAAACACTAATAGAATCTGATCCAAACGGAAAATGAATCTAGAGGAATAATTATTATCATAATTAAAAAGATAAAGGCGAAGGTATTACAATTAGCCTATGTTCCACCAAATTTTCGGGACATGGAGATGCGGTAGCGAGGAAACACAGGAGCAGCCTATGCAAAAGCCCCCCACCAATTTCAGGAAACATGGGGGTTCGTCGAGGTCTTTAACACAAGGGACTCCGATAAAAATAGTAAAATACTAAAAAATTATAAATATATCATGATTATAAATTCTAAACTATTTTTCATCCAACCAAACCATTATTTTAATATTATTCTGATCTCGCAATCTACTATCAGCAGCCATCGATCTATTTGATTGTATATATTTATCAATAAGTCGTGAACAAAAGCAAAATACGAGTCATATCATTTAGATTATGATGTTGGCATCATTTATGCCATTAGTTGATCTGATTCTCAGAGCGTGCAGAGGGCTAATCCATACCCGACCAACCTCCATTATTGGCGATAGAATTTAATAAATGAACAAATCAGTTTCAGTCAGAAGCTCAACAAGCCTCTGCAAGTGGACCTCATCATTTTCTTGACACAAAGTACAAATTCATATTTCATACACTCCAGACCGTACTGACCCCTATCTGCCCATTAAATTGCTTAGCAACAAAATAGTATGTGAGCCTAAATTTGACCTCGAATTTTTTTGGAAACGCAGGAAACGTCTCCTCCTACGTACCCCCTTTGACTTTCCTCACATTTCCATTTTTTGGGGACGTGGAGAAACATACCCCAGAGATCCCCACCTCCCCGAAGCATAAGTGCGGGGATGCGTTTCTCAAGAGGGGGGACACGTCCGTGTGGAACACTGCAATTAGCTTCTATAAATAACTAAATTCATGTTACATATCATAACATTAACCTGAAGATTATCATAGTGAGATAAGCAAACATTGAAAACATGCGACTAAATTTGAATGCAAAAACACTGCATCATGTTGGTCAACAGAATTTAATTTAAAAGATTGAGCTATGGAGGGAAAACAAAAATTGCACCCCTTCAAGCAAGAATTACAATGATTTAACAAGTTTTCCTAACCAAAAGTAGCTACGAATTCTAATTATATAAGGTTGAGATTAAATACATCCTCAAAATTTGTAATATTATAATATAAATATAATAAGATAAGGACTTAGCCCAAGGGGTCAACTCAACTGGTTTCACTAATGTTGTTAAACATTTGGCTACTTCCATCCCCACTTCAAATCCCCCTTGCTCACCCTCACTAGTCTACCTCAACATGTTTACTAGAAGTGTCATTCATGAATTTGCGAAGGCATCTCTTGGGTTTTCATACAAGGTTTATGATAAGGACCTGTTTTTTATTTCTCTCATGTAAAATTTTAATTTGCAAATTAGCATTGCTCTATATGCAGAACTAATCTTTAATTGTCTCACAGGTTATTTGCAAAAGGCCAAGCATTGGCACTTGTTTTATGATACTAATGAGACTCCAAAGTCAGTGGAATTAAACACTCAAAATACCAAATAGGATTCTTAATAATTTCTTCCAACGTCAACAAAAGGTTCAACTTTTGTTCAATAAGCTTTGGGAAGTCAAGAACTGCATGTGATGATTAGTAATTAAACAAGAATGTTTGCCAATAAGGCATTGATTCACCAGTGAGGTTGACAGAGCTTTAGACCCTCTAACAAATGCCCTTTCTTCTTGTGGTTTATTCCACCTGTTACCCACAAAAAGTGGGTAGCTCCATAGGAGAAAAAACTTCTCCTAGTTTGGACAGCGAGCCAACCAACAACCCTATATTTGCTCATTATATGATGATATGCCACAATCCTCTACCATTTTGCACCAACCGGATACCTCTCACCATCTGGCATTCCTCTCAAAGGAAGGTGGGCCACCACTCAGTGGGAACTTTAACCATTTCGCAATCATGTGCTTTTACTTAATGTTTTGGGAATTTGAACATGGATAAAGGGGTGATCTAGATTATTGACCAATCTTGACTTGAAGCATGTTCTCTCACGTTACTAGGGGAGTTAGTCTTTGGCCCTAGTCTAGTAGGACCTCCTCTAAGGCCTTAGGGTTATAGGAGGGGAACTACTTGGGATACATGGATTGAAGTAGAGTGTCCATAGCCATTTCATAATTACTACTCTTAACCATTCCCCTTATTTCATATCCATCCTTTGCGTTTGTTGGCATTGGTTCATTGGGATTGGCACCCTCACATCCACATCCTTAAGTCAAGGCCGAAAAACTTTGCACTAGAGGTTGATGCAGCTAAAATAAAGGTAAAGCATAAGATGGCCACAATAAAAGAAAAAGAAAAAAGATTAAATTCAAAAGATGGTTGGGAGATTGATTAGCATGTAGACAAAATCCTAGCATGAACTCTGGCCCCCTCATTAGCCATCACTCGGTTCCTAAGCACTTGTTGCTCCATCACATAATAAGGAACCCCTTACATGTCCCAACCCTGATGAGTGAGAAGTTGACTCATCACTAAGGGGTAGATCAACACTATATCATTTAAAGAAAGCTTTGACACCTAAGCCGTTCTCCTAATCAAAGCATTATCTAAAAGAAGTAGAAGGCGCACTAGAGGGTGGAAAACACAGGCCCTTTGTGGAAAACATAGGCCAGGGAAAGGGGTAACTCATGCCTCCATGATTGCTCCCTTCATACATCTATACACTCACGGTGATGGACCCCCATCAATTGGTCCCATGACCATGGCATCTCACCATGAAGCATTTCCCCTCCATTACCACCATATCACAAACACCTATGAATTCAAAGGTTGACCTTGGACATGTCACCTCCCCTTAGGAGCTCGAAGCACTTAATAGGGTTGACCTTCTAGCCACCCCTAACAACGTAGGGAACACTTTATGAGACTTGGTCTAGTTAGATATTTGAAGGTGATCCTAGTTTGAAGTCATATTGTGCCCTTAACAATTAAGTATCGTCCACTATGATGTGTCTATGCTCATGGCCTCATTGTCTTTAAATGAATGATACCTTTCGCACAAAATTAGTTAGCCTGCATGTTGAAGAGCATGAGTTGTTTTCCTTAGTGAGTGTTGATACAGTTCAAGAGCATGCCATAATGGATACTAATGGACAAGATATAAGTTCACTTTCACATCAGAGGTATGGCCATCTCAATTTACGTTATTTTTCACATCTCAATTTACATTATTTTTCCCTTTTTATTCAACTAAAATCGTATATTTGTACAAGTGAAGAAGGAAAGACATCACATAGCCTCTTTCCTTTTGCTTATTCTTAAATTTACTTTAATGTACTACAGCTATGTAAAGTAATTTACTAATTTCTAATTACTAAATAATGACTGTTATTATTAACTACAATAATAACACTAAAAATTCTTGTAGTGCATGTCTTGCAGAAGAGCAACATAGAATGCCCCTTGATTATGGGAAGAAGGTTTGAAGAGCCAAACTAGTTCTCAGATTATTTCATGCAGATATATATCCACCAATGAAGACAATATCATTTTCCAGCGCAAGGTATATTTTCTTGTTTGTCAATGACTTTTCAAGAAAAAAATGTGGGTGTATTTCCTAAAGCAAAAAATCCGATGTTTCTTCAAGTTCCAAAAAAAAACTGAACCTATGGTTGAGAAGCAGTCAAGAAGAAGCATCAGATTTCCTAGGACAGATAATAGTGGTAAAACAAAATTCTCATAGCTCCAATGATTTTGTAGTCAAGAATTTATACAAAGACAATATAACACACCCTATACTCCATGGGAAAATGGGGCTGCACAGAGACAGAATCATACTATTATGGAGATGGCTAAGTGCATGTTAGAGAACAAGTCCATTCCTAACAAATATTGGGCAGAGGTAGTTCACACTCATAGAAAGTTGGTTTTACCTATGACTCTAGAGGAGGCTTGGTTTGAAGAGAAGCCTCAGGTAAGTCATCTCAAGGTTTTTGATTCAGCTGCTTAATGTAGGGATTCAAAATGCAAAACATTATTGTTTGCAGTAGTGACCATCACAAAGCCTATAGACTGATATTGAAGTTGGCAACGTAACTCTAGTCAAGATGTATTCGATGACTATGACAGCTTGTTTCCAAGTATTTCAGATCATAAATCAGGTCTGAAATTTCTTGCAAAGGGCTATGATATTGCCGAAAATCCAACTCCTTTGGATAAGTCAACCAGACATGAACTCAAGCAAACCTCCAAGAAAAATGTGATTGCTGAAATTAGTCCATACAGCATCATAGTAGCACTGAAATCAGTCCAAATCAGCACGACATTAGCACGCACTTATAGAGTCAAATATAGAGACATCCCAAGTCACAAGTGGTTCTATCAAACATTTGATGATGCTAGCTTAAATAAGATTCTTGAACCGGGGAAGGATGGTTGTTGCAAATCAGAGGTAAAAATCTGATTATTGCAATTATTCTTCACTTGCTAACATTCAGCAGTCTTTTGAACCTCAAAATTATGATCAAGCCAAAGGACAACCGGAATGGGAGAAAGCTATGAAAATTGAATATGATGCCTTGATGAAAATTCAAACTTGGCTGTTGGAGGATGTTCCCATTGGTAGAAAACCCATTGGGTGCAAATGAACATATAAGGTCAAGTACAAGGCAAATGCTTGACAAGCATAAATAAAGGCTGGTCGCAAAGGGCTCTACTCAATAGGAATGGATAGATTATGAGGAGACATTTGTTCCCATTCTCACAATGGTTACAATCCGGTTAGTTTTAACTCTTGCTGCTCATCTTGGCTAGGCTATTTATCAAATGGATGTCAAAAGAGCCTTCCACATTGGTCACTTGAAAGATGAGGTTTATATGTATCAATCTCAAGGATTTCCAAGTTCCTAGAAAGGAACATATGGTATGTAGATTGGTTAAGGCTCTTTGTGGTCTCAACCAGGGACCAAGAACTTGGTCCATAAAAATTGACAAACACATGGATGATAATAGACTCAAAAGAATATTTTCTGATTCCAATACCTACATCAAAAGTGAGGATGGCGATGTAGTAATTATAGGTGATAAATGTTGATAACATAATCATCACAAGCAGTGAGATCAAAGCAATTATCACGGTAAAAACTGAATTATGTTCCAATTTTGGCACCCGTTTACACCTCCTACATTATTGCTTAGGCATAGAAACTCGGTGGACTAACAAATGTGTATTTGTTTCACAAATTAAGTATGCCAAAGGTATGTTAGACAAATACAAGATGGCTAACTGTAAAAATTCATCTACATTTATGAAGAAAGGGCTGAAACTTTTAAGCAAAGTCAATTCAAAATCAGAAAATGAGTCGATTTTCAGGCAACTGACAGGAAGTTTGATCTATCATATAACCACAAGGACAGATCTTAGTTTTGTCACCAGCTTCCTACCTAAATTCATGAATGGAAAGTAGAATACTGGGTAAAAGCAAAAGGGATTTTGAAATATGTAAAAGTACAACAGATTTTGGATTATTATATAGTTAAAGTGATACACTGCAATTGACTGGTTATACAGATTGAAATCAACAACTGGTTATGTATTCAGTCTGTGAACAGGCACAAATTCATGAGATAACAAGAAAACAACGTGGGCTTCAAAATGTACAGGTGTTTCCTTGCTCGACATGAGAGCTTAATAAAGGACCCTATTAGGTCGTTTCAACCTCTAAGAGAGTGACAGGTCCATGGTACATCCATCAAATGGCAGGTAGCATGTGAAATAATAATGGAACAGAATGGGGCAATAGGGAAGGCTCCAAGCCACATGCCATGGTACAAGGGTAGCTAGAATGAGGGAAGCCCACACCTTGGGGATATGAATGTAGGAGGAAGCAATCATGGTACATGAGTTATCCTGGCCTTTGTTTTGCCACCTTTCTTCATATGCCTTTTGCCTTTTATTATTTTTCTTTCTTTACTACTCGGGGCTCCAAGGGATGAGAGCATGATGTGTGATGTAGCAGTGATTACCCCCTTAAGGTTGGGCAGTTCATCGCCCACCAGGGGTTGGGACAATCACGGGTTCCTTAAAGAATGCGGGGGGGGGGGGGCACTCATAGGGGCCCTAGGAACCAGGGTGATGGCCATAGTGATAGGGGGTAGAGCTCATGCTTGGCTTTTGCCCACGCGCTAGTTTTTTATGTCCCTGCCATCTTTTGCATTTTGGGGTACATTTTCTATTAGAAGTGGCCAAATTATGCTTTTAACTTTCTTTTTCACTGCATCAACCTTCGGGGTATCATTCCAGGACCGACCCAAAATGTGGACAAGGGGAAGGGGAAGCTAACACCTTGTTGACCCAATGGACAAATATGGACCCAGATGGGGAAAATGTGAAAAGGGCTTATAATGAGCAGGGGGTAATGAAAGATATGGTGTCGAGAAGGGAAACCACACAATCAAAATTAGGGTTTCCCATGTAGCGCCACTCCTAAAGTTGTCAGCTAATAGAGGACATCCCACAGGGCTAGGATACAAGATTACTGACCAAATTGCGACAAGGCAACAAGAGTACAATCCAAGCCCATTCTTTCCACCAAATCCCCCCGCTAGTCCATGTCCAAATGTGCCCTAGAAAAGCAAGCATAAACACCCAATTACATAATGAAAACCATACCTTCAGGGTTGGAAGGCCCACTTGCAAACATACGATCATAGTAGATGAGCGAGAGCACACAATGGCTAGCTCAAGGGGCGAAGAATGGTGGCACATCGTGCTATCTAGTGGCTACAAGGTGTTGTTAACTGCTAGTTGATTGAGGAGAAAATTTCTCCTATAAAGGTCACCCACTAGTGGTGGGTAACAAGGCCTATGTGCCAAACATATACATAGTATCACTACACTACAACAAAAACAAGCTCAAGATTGGGTGTTTGATCATCTCCATGATAACTAGTTACCAAACATCACATCCCAACTCCAACAATTTCGTAATCTTCAGCATAGCAGGTGCCAAGATTGAGAATGGGTCACTAGTTTCACCAGGGTAGGAAGCCAATTATGACTCCTTTACATTTATCTCGAGGTGTTGTGCACCCTCCACTCTATAGGACTACCAAGATCGTGTTGACTATGTTGGGTAAGTATCAAGGGACTCCTTGCACAATATTGCAAGGGGTACCTCCCCACAAGTATAATGATTGTTATAAGTGGCCAATTTCCTCCTAGAATTTTTTTCCATGAACAATGATTTGCAAATACAACATCACATAGAAGTTGTCACAAGTTCTTTCGTATTAAATAAGACACCATTTCTCCTACTCCACAAGAAAAAGGAATTCCAAACATACAAGATCCCAAGCAATGTGAAACTCTACATCCAAGCAAAGTAGCTCTCAACGATATGGTTAGTAGGGAGAAGTTCACAACGTAAGGACTCATCCTACCCCCATGAAGTTTTGGCAACAATATAAAACTAGAATATTTGTTAGTGTTTCAACATGTCCACACTCAGAACATCGTGGATTCTTGACACATAGGTGAGTAAGTCGCCATTGTACAAGGAAGCCTCCCATGACTAATGACCATGCAAAAAAAAATATTGGGTTCAACACTAGCTTTGAACCACCTAGATCCATCTTCATTCTTAACCCTAGATCTATCATAGTCTTGGCCCTAAAATGGTCACCAACCTGTAAACACAAAAAGAAGACAGATAACATATCTCTGATAGGGCCACACCCTTACACAAACTATCAGAGCACCCCTTAAAATTTATATCAGTTTATTTCGATGTTCATTCCTAGCAAAAACTAGGATAACATCAAGCACACAAGTAGTGATAATGTAAATAACAATGAAGAAATAATAGAAACATTTCAATAAATTATCATGATAATCAAGTAGATAACCACTAGCAACTATGATTGCAATCACATGGTCTGATTCATTAGATGATGGATCCATACCACAAACATAGAACACCATGGAAACATGGTATTTAAGTGGGGAAACCAGAAGTACCAAGGAGAACAAGAGACCGAAGTACTTAGCTCAATAGTTCAAAACTATAGGTCCTGTTACCCACCAAAAAGTGGGTAACCCTAGGAGAGATTTGTTCTCCTCTTTGGACAGCCAGCCAACAACCCTATGATGATCAGCACATAACACAATGCCAAAGTTCTCCACTTATTGCTCCATTTAGATCTCGCTCCCATCTAGCATTTCTTCTTGAAGGAATGTGGGTCATCTATCGACAAGTACTTTAACCATTCTTGCACTCATGCGCTTTCATTTAATGTTATGGGCATATTGATATGTTTCACAGGGTAAACTTGATGATCAACCAATCTCAATTGTATTCTTTCACTTGGGAGGTTAGTCTCTGACTCTAGTGCAGTAGGACCTCATCTGAGGCCATAGGGTTTAGGAAGGGAACTAGGGAAGCACTAATGGATGTAGCATGTCCAAGGTAATTCATACATACCACTCTCCATCTTGTTAGCACTTGAGATTTCACCTAGGCTGAGATAGACAAACCTCAAAGCTACATCAAACCATTTCACCTCGTAGCTAGCCCTACGAGGTATGAGAAGGCTCTCTCCGGTCAAACTCGGTGGATTTTTCAATGGGAAGAGTTGACCAATTAGAAACACCGATTTTAGGCTAGTAAACTGATAAGGAGGGTTGATTTAAAGTTTTTGGGGTTTTTGGTGGCAATTGGAGGGAGTGCAATTCAGGGTGCGGG
>APFE031023562.1:0-17997 GCA_000404065.3 Pinus taeda | reverse complement strand
ATCTGTAGTGGCACTATCAACTACAGAGGCAAAATACATGGCAGCCACTCATGCAAGCAAGGAAGCAGTTTGGTTGCAGAGATTGTGTTCAAGTATGGGGTTAGTACAGGAAGCTCTAAGGATAGATTGTGACAGCAAAAGTGCAATTTTCTTGGCAAAGAACCCTGCATATCATTCAAAGACAAAGCACATTGATGATCAATATCACTTTGTGAGGGATATGATAGAAGACAAAAAGGTGTCGCTGGTAAAGGTGGACACTTTGAAGAATACTGCATATGCATTGACAAAATCTGTGAGCTCTGAGAAGTTCTCCTGGTGTAGAGAAACAATAGGCATTGCAGGGCTAGAAAAATGACTAAGCTCTCTTATGGCCCCCTATGGAAAGAAAACAACAAGTGGGGGAATGTTGGGTTGTGTTATATTCTTTCCATGACTAGCCCACGTAGTTAACCAAGGGGGTTAGAGGGGGGGCAGAGCCCCCCTTCGTTGCGTCGATTGTGTAGTGTGGGGGTCACAAGGGTTTGAGGAAAAATTTTGGTTTTTGACCCTATGTTAGAATGGGCGGACCCACCTATGGTTTTGTGCATGATTTTTGCACATGTTTTTGGATGCGATGGTTTTTCGGTCCATGGTATTGGATGCTTCAGCATGTATAAATATCTATTATAACATTGAAAGGAACATAATGAAAAATCAAATTGGTAGTCCCGATTTTGGGATCCAGGGGAAAATCATTGTGTATATGTGTTTTATATGTTATGCTCTCGCATTTTTTATTTTCTGTGTTTTAGAATTTGTATGCAAGTAATTTTTGTACGAGTTTAAAACCTACATAACTGGCAAGAGCACCTCCTATATCCTAAGTAGCACATACCCATTTTGGAAGTTGAGGAGCTGAAGGAGGATCCTGAGAAGGTGGGCAAGGATTGGCATCCTCGTTGTCATCATCTGAAGAAAAAATATTTTCAGAAGTAGAAGGGATAGAGAGAGGTGGAACATCCACCAAACTAGCCTCATAGGTCGATATATTTTTAGCAAACTTTACATCTCTTCTAACGATAACATTTTTGGACTTAAGTGGAATAAGTCTATATCCTTTGACATCTTCAGAATATCCAACAAATATACATTTTTGACTCTTAGGTTCTAAAGCTTTATATTTCTCATCTGGAATATGGGCCCATGCTTCACTTCCAAAAGCACAAAAGTGATGTACATTTGGTTTAATTGGGCTCCATGCTTCTTCTAGAGTGATATTCTTTAAAGCCTTAGTAGGAGTGTGATTTACTATGTGATTTTCACAATTAATTTCTTCTGCCCAAAAATTTAGACAAAGTCCTTTAGATTGAAGCATACAATTAGCCATTTCCTTTAAGGTGTGATTTTTCCTTTCATATACACCATTTTGTTGTGGAGTATATGGAACAATATCTTGCATTTGAATTCCATTTTTAGTGCAAAAATTGATGAATTTGTTGTTAACATCTTCTCCACCATTATCAGATCTTAACTTAAGAATTTGATGTCAAGATTATTTTTCAACAAAAGCCTTAAAGGCCAAGAATGTGTTAAATACTTCACTCATGAGTTTTAAGAAGTATACCCAAGTGCGTCTGGAGAAATCATCAATGAAAGTTAAGAAATACTTGTAGCTAGAGAATGAAACGACTAGAAGTGGACCACATAAATCACTATGCACAAGCTGTAAATGGGTTGAGGCGTGCCAAGAAGCACATTTTTGAAAACTATTCCGATGATGTTTTCTAGGTACACGTCTGGAACAAACACCATCTCTACAAGATACCATTGGAAGACCTATCACCATATTTTCTTTACATAGATTCTAAAGGGAGTGATAGTTTAAGTGACCAAATCGGTCATGCCAAAGTTTGCTCGCTTCATCATTAGGAGCAACAAATACCGAGGGAAGATTTGATGACCCAAAGTTGTTAAACTTATAGAACCTTGTAGAATCATCAGCAATGCCAGTAGCTAAAATCTATCTAGGATCTTTTAGGTCCTTAATTACAACATCGTGAGGTGAAACTTCAATGATTTTACCTTCACCTAAATGAGTTATTTGATATACAGATAGAAGGTTGCATGATAAGGTTGGTACACATAATAAACCATTAAACTGACCATTGTCTAGATGGACAGTTCTAGCCCCTACAACACTAAGAGATCTATCATCACCAACATATATATTTTTGGCGTTACAATCATTTAAATAAGAAAACATGGCTTTATTTTTGGCCATGTGATAAGAAGCTCAAGAATCAATGAGCCACTCATGATAATAAGAAGAAGAAGATATATTTAGTGCATAACCAGACCAAGATGCCTGACAACCACATGCAGAATGTGTTATTCCTGAAGATGAAGTTGAAGTTGAAGAGTGCTCCAAATGGATGATATGCTTCTTCATTGTTGCTTCCAAGGCTTCCATCTTCTTAAAGAATTTGGATTGTAAGTGGCCATCTCGATTACAAAAGTGGCAATGTCTATCAGTCTTCTTCTCTTTGTTTTTATTTTCCTTATCATTTTGTTGAAATGATTTTTCATTTTGAGACTGAAATTGCTTAGTACCCTTTTTTGGTTTAGGACCATTTTTTTTAGGATACTGCTTCTTAGGATTCTTTAAATTTCGTTGTTTCTAGGCAGATAAAGCTTTCTTAGAAGAGATTCCAAGATTAAGAAGTCCAATATATAAGAGCTTTTCTTATTCTCTTATTAAATAATCACAAAAGGCATCAAAAGAGGGGGACTTGTAGTCTTGTCCTTGAGAAATAAAGGTTTCTCTAGTAGAATGGAAGGTGGAAACAAACAAAGAGTAGGTTGGTCCCAACTTAGTAAAAATGGAATAGATAAGGCTACCATCTTATTTCTTAACCTTAACACCTTCCAAGAGAAGTCTAAGGGTCTTGAACTTTGACAAAAAATCTTCAATGGAAGAAAAATTATTGGGGCCCAATGTAAGCAACTCATTTTCGAGTTGATGGGCTCTAATTTCATTTTTAATTCCAAAAAATTTAGTGAGATGTTTCATTGCTTCATTAGGAGTATCAAGTTCTACGATATGGAATATAAGGTCTGAAGAAATAGACATCCAAATCAATCCATGTGCTTGATCTTGCCTATTTTCCCATTTGGTTGTCTTGTCTTCATCTTGAGGTTTGGTTTCTTGGCCTGAGGCTATTCTGTAAATACCTTTACTTCTAAGTAAATCCACAATGTATGACTACCAATGGAAGTAGTTGGTGCTGTAAAGAATAACTTGGAATGTAATTTCCATTTTAATAGAAATTGAAGCTATAGATGTTGAAACTAAGTGCTCCAATGGAAATATCTCGAAAAATTAGGCTGATTAAAAAAAAACAACTCTGAAAATAGCTTCCGGATGAAGAAGTTATGGTTTTTTTATGAGAACTTGTTGAAGATGTCGACGAAGTGTGTTAATGTGAGGAAATGAATGATAATGTTATATTTAAGAAAAAACCTATAGTATACCTAGGGGGGATAGTATGGGGTACAGAGGGTGGTACCCGAGGGAATAATATAATAATGGAATGGGCCATAGTAATAAATAAAGTAGTTAAATTGTATCATGTAAGAGACCACAAGTAGTTAGCAATAATGTAATAAGCCCATGGTATTAGATAGACGGTATTGAGGGAACCATGGTAATGACCCATGGTATTGTATGTATAAGGTCTATATAGAGGCTAGAGACTCCCCATTGATAGATTTCAAGGAATATTGTATGCACAAGCATATGGCTTGTGGAGTGTTCTTCCTTAAGGAGTGAGTGTATGGTGTTGCCATACCTTAAGGGTTTGATTAATAAAGAAGCATTTCTATATTTAGATATTGTTATTTCTTGGGTTTATTTCTATTTTGAAGATCAAATCTATAACAAGTGGTATCAGAGCACTTTGTTGGGAAAAACGAAGTTTTTTATTTTTATTTTTTGCAAGAACTTTTTGGGCTGCAAGTTTTCAAATTAGATATGTATGTTTTGGTGCAAATATTTGAAGAATCTAATTGTAGATATTGGTTCTTTGCAAAAAAATACCTAATTACAACAAAAAAAATCGGACGAATCGGAGTCTGGATGAGGGAGATAGTGTTGATTTAAAATCAGTTCCTTTTTCAGAAATGTTTGTGACGACAAGACAGCTGCAATGCGAATCTGAAATTCTAGTGCCTAAATCGGAATTTGATGAAGATGTAAAATATTGATGGCTCTGATATGGATTGGACCAAGAAAGATGGCAATGGTGGTAGTCGCATTATAAATGCTATCCAAGGATAATTACATGGTAGGTGTTCACAAAATCCATTTGTGACTGCTTTGACTGTGAATCTAATTTTTTGGGTCCTCTTACTAAGCTCAGACGTATAGGCACACAACTTAGAAAATATTTTATTTTTACAGGACAGAAGGAGACCAAGAAACCTAAAGGGTTTTTTTCCACTGGTAACTCCTTATTGCAGGTTCATGGATGTATTCAGAAGGACAAGATCATTGTGTCTATAAATCCTAGCTACAAGCATAATTTTATCAATATTAATTTGGTAAAAAAATTGCAAGTTCGAGCAAAACACATTGAAAACACACAGGTTGATAATGAGGATGTTCAAGTTTATAAAGATTTGAAGCTTTCTATGGATAAGTATGTGTTGCATTGTGATTTTTATACTTCAGATATAGATAACATGGATGTTGTTTTGGGATATCCTTGGATGGAATCTATGGGTATTGTCAATATTAATGTGCAGAAGAAATTCATGAAGCTCTGGTATAAAAAGAACAAAATTACATTCCAAGATATTTCCATTAAGACCCAAGCAGAGACTATGGAGGTAGAAGAACAAAGCTCTAATGACACTGACACATCAAATGATGAGCCTTTGATGTTTGATAATCAAACACAAACATCAAACCAGGTACGAGAAAAACAGGTAGTGTCCAAGGAGGTTGAAGTAGAAAACGTTACAGGTATTGATATATCAGATAAGGAATTAGTGGTTGAAGTAATATTGGACGATAAGAAACAAAAACAGATGCCACAAGATGTACTAGATACAATTAGCCTCCATTAGGTGGTGAATTAAAGAAAGATACATTGTTGGTTAAAACTTCAGCATATCACCACCCACATCACCCTGCAAGAAAACAACCAACAAGATAGCAATGAATTAGCCACAAAGACAACAACCCTTGCATGAAAGATAAAGAGGGGTGACTATCCACCTACTACACATCAACATAGAAGAGCCACCAGGGTCAACTTCTAACTCAAGCAAGCGAGGCACCACCCAGATCGAGGGTTCACCTTTCTCTGGGATGGCTAGATGCATGTGCATGGTACCAGTGGACTACTCTTTTAGTAGATCTTATTATTTGTGTTCTTCTTATGTTTCAGGGATGAAACATGTTTAAGCAGGATGGAATGTAGTATACCTAGGGAGGATAGTATGGGGTACAGAGGGAGGTACCCAAGGGAATAATGTAATAATGTAATAATCCCATGGTATTAGATAGATGGTATTGAGGGAACCATGGTAATGACCCATGGTATTGTATGTATGAGGCCTATATAAAGACTAGAGACTCCCCATTGAAATATGTCAAGGAATATTGTATGGATAAACATATGGCTTGTGGTGTGTTCTCCTTCTTTAAAGAGTGATTGTATGGTGTTGCCCTACCTTAAGGGTTTGTTCAATAAAGAATCATTTATATATTCAGATATTGTTATCTCTTGGGTTTATTTCTATTTTGAATATTAGATCTATAACAAAACCCCCCCATTTCCAAACTTAATCTAATTAGATCACTTTAAAAAAAAATGTTATATGTGACTCACTTTTATAAATAAGTGAAAGTCACTTTTACAATGCTACTTTATGAGCTACCCACTAAATTGTAACTTAAATAAAAGATAAAGAGACTTTAGAATTATAAGTGACTCACCTTTTACAATGGGTGAGAACACTTTTACATAAAGTAAATTTAAAGCATAAGTTACATGTGCTTTTTGAAAAAGTAACTCAACAAAAAGAAAGACTTGAACTCAAGACCTCTATTCTCATAAAGTAACTTTGGACCAAGTAAGCTAGTTTAAAGGGTTAGTAATTTTTGGAAAAGAGGAATGGTGAGTTTTTTTTAGGAATTTATAGGGTAAGTTCCTCAGAAAGAACACAAAAGGACACCGCTCACAAAAAGATCACAGATCAATACACTAGTATCCTTGACATGGTTAAAACCCTCAAAGAGGGAAACAGTCCACGGTCTGAGCCAACACAACCACTTCAGGCAATTTATTAATAGAAGAATGAAAATTTACATAAGCTTCTCTCATGAACGATTACCCTACAAATGACCCTCCATGCTCTTTAAATAGAGATTATGGACCAATCAGGTGCTAAGCCATAGATTAAGTGTTAGTAATACTGAGGAGAGAATGAACTTCCGGATCACTTCATGTCTATAACATATCATGACCATCAGATTGCAAGTTACAAAAGTACATAGTAAAGAAACACACTTTACCTAACTCTACACTAGACCAAGTTATACTTAACTATTTCCTATGTGTCGGAATATCATAACATCGAGGAAGGTACACAATGTTGGGTGGTGGAACTGCAATTCAATTCCTCAACGCTTAATTATCAAAGCATGGCTATGTAAGCTTCTGTAATGCCAAAGATTATGTATTTTCTTCTGCAAGCCCTACTTCTATCCTTGCAATTTAAAGCACTTAGATTCTAAAAGAAAAATTTGTTGGAAACACTAAGAGGGGAGAGGGGATGAATCAGTATTCCTTTCAATTAGTATTATTATTAATCTTTCATAGCATTAGTTAATCTTCAATTATTATTAGTGTTTGTACAATGATAGCAATAAACAAAAGGAACAAAAATGCACACATTGTTTAAGGTGGAAACCCCCTCTGAGACAAAAACCACCTGAACACTTTTCTAATAATTTTTTAATCTTCAACTCCAACTGAAAAGAAAGCTCCAATTTCCTAAAATCTAGAAAATCTTTCCTCTCCAACTCCCACTGGATGGACACTCCAACACCCGAGATTCTTTAGTAGTCAATTGAACGGATGCCCCAGAACCCATTGAGCTACAATTCACCCTAGCACCACCCTACCACCCTAAATTTTTCACAGTATTGAACCTATTGGTGACTTCATGCACTAGCCTAACACCATCCTACCACCCTATAAAAGAATAAAAGAATAATGGACTCCTGTACCAAGGAAAATGGTCCACTTTACAATGGTATAGAATGATGTTGAAGAAGAAGACACATTAGACCATAACCACAACTATGACACAACCACCTAATGATGATCCTAGACCTCTCGACACTGTGTCTTCAACTCTTGGCAGATAGAAACTTGTAAAAATTTTACAATGACTCGGTACAATGATACTTTTATAATGATTGTATGTAGTGCTACCCACTTGAAGACTTCATGTGTGAACTTCTTTCTGTTGTTGTTCACTTTGATTGTTGCTCTTGTCATGCTACCCTTTCTCACTCTTCAGAACATTAGATTATGCATTGAGTATTCTCTTGATGAATATATAATACCTACAAAAAGTATTCAAGGAAATACCCATGACATGATAATAATAAAACTTACCTCGTCTTATAGAGCATATGTCAGTGCTAACCAAAAACAAAAAATTAAAATACAAAGAACCTAATGTGATTAAGAGATGGATGTGCATATACAGAAGATACTTACCTGGAGCTTACCTCTACTGCATCATTTTTCTGCACCTTGCTCTTTGCTACCGTAGGAAGTCTCGTCCTTTGCAACCCTTGATAACACTTTATCTAGTTTTTTTTCTTGCCTTCTAGGAGCACGATATTGAATCTCATGTATCTTCCTGATTTCAGGTCCCCAATATGTGAACTTCGATCCTGTAGTAGCCTTCTGAGTCTTCCTTCCATTTCCATAGGTCTGACCCGATTTGGATTCTTCAAGGCAAAGTTATGTCCAATCTCTCACAATGACCTAATTATGGACTACTTCCATAGAGTGAGATCGTACGTCATGACACATGTCACTGTTTCCTCCTTCAGCTCCCAAATTGATACACACAAAACTATAATCTGTGCACTATCCACCACTTTTTACATAATTCCAATTCACTTCTCAAACAGAGAGTTATGATGATTTTCACAAGGTCACCTCTTTGAGATGAATTTCAGGAGCCTACAAAAACCCTAACTTCCATATATCATATCTCCACAAATATAGCTAACCAATATCTGAAATTAGGTCACAATGTTCATCAGGATTTTGGCTCAAATGGGTTTTAATTTCAGCATCTACGACTTCGCATAAATAAAGTTATAGCGAAAATTCAATGATCGCTATGTTTCGAGGATATATGAGATTTATTTTGATAGATTTGAGAGGGGCTTATATAGAGAATGTTGGAGGGATTTTAGGAGCTTAAAAATTTATGATTTATTGACTACTCAATGACCAAAATCAATGATGAATTCCATGCCACAACCCCATGGGGTTTTAGCCCACTAATTGGGGTTACTAACTTCAATCTTGAACAACTTGCAAACCGTGAGGAATTACGAGGAGAGCTATATACCAATAGAAAGATATTTTTGAGTAGAGTATTCCTATAATAGTTATGAGATGAGAAAACATGAATGATGATTCTCAATTTTCCATGGAATTTTAGGTTCATCCTCGGTGTTGCATGGGTTGACATCAATGACAACCTCAGATCATTGTTAGATCAACAAAAACCTTCTAATATTTTCCTGCACTTGTAGACACAATGACACCACACCACTCTAGAAATTGGACTCACTCAGAAAATAACAACCAAAGACTCTGTTGGAAAACAATAATTCCAAAATCAATGAACTTAGAATTCATGCCACTCGATAAAGTAAAAAAAAATCAATTGCAAAACTCAAAACGTTCTCAAAATAAATCTATTCATGTACTTCGATTCCTGTACTAAGAAAACAAAGAAATTTTGTTTATGTATTATGATAACGTTGTTCCTACAGTGTTCCTGCACAAGAATAATAATGTTCCTGCACTAGAATAATATTGTTCCTGCACTAGAGAAACTTTGTTCCTGCACTATAACAACGATGTTCATATACTGGAAGAACTTTGTTCTCATACTAGAATGATTTTGTTCTTGTACTAGAATGATTTTTTTCCTTTACTAGAATGATTATCTTCCTTCAATACAATGACTATGTTCCTGTGTTGGAAAAATCCTACTTCTACACTCAACAATCTTTTATTCCTTAACCAGTAAAAACATTGTGATATCAAGCCTGAAATCAAAAGGTGTGAAAAGGGAATTGTGATTCAAATCAAGATAAAAATTCCCAAAACATCACATGCTTCTTCAAAATATAAATTGCAAAATCAAATGGAAATTTTATCAAACCTCAATGTGAATCTCAAATTGTGGTGCTTGAATAAATAAATCACCTTTCCAATGTGTTTTACTTATATTCCCCTTTGAACTATTTAACACTATGTCTCGAGCAAACCCTTATATCTATAAACAAAATTGATTATGACAAAAATGTTCAACTTGTAATCCTCGATCTGAAAGGTAATGATATTTGATTCCTATTGTTAAAGACTTTAAATAGACAAGTGATTAACTAAGCCAGGAATATGATTTATATCTAACAATTTCCACAAATAAATTAGTTCCCTTACATAGTCACAACATGCATTTATCAGAACAAGGTGTTCTTCCCTGGTTACTGCAAATAAATGAATTCTAACCAAGATCTATGCTAATAACTAAGCAAGGTCAAAACAAGTAGAATCATACAAACCCTTTATCCTTAACTGAAGGCGATTTAAAGGAAAACTTTTGAGAGAACAATTCTTGTTGTGCTTTAAAAAATTAACATAAAGAAATATGTAAAATAAAGAAACACACTTCGGCACACAAAACCTCAAATTTGAGAACACTGCTGCAAAGGAAAATAAATACACAAGAGCTCTTTTAATCACTTACACACATTATTCATAAGAAACCTTCACACCAATCACTTCCTGTACTTAATACATAATATAATAACAATGGGAGAACGAGTTGGGTTGGCGAGGCCCTAGCCAACTATCTTGTTTCCATTTTTAAGGAAAACGATCAATCTATGAGACTAGGATTAACATCACAATAAATAGACAAAATAGATACATAAACCTAGAAATTTCCTTCCTTTATTAAAATGATAAAAGTCTTTGTTCGATACATTATATATAGTGAGAAATCCAACTCCCAGAGGGATTGTGGCGATACAAGTTCATAGAATAAAAAATCCAAAAGTTTCCCATAATATTGCTACTCTACATTCTGATCGAACTTTAATTTATACATATTACATCATCTCTCGATCGTGTCGAACAAATAACAGAAATATGCAGTTGTTGGTAATTGATCCCATCTTTAGAAACCTTTGTATGCTTCAATCCCTCTAGAGGAAAATGAGAACAAGTCTTCTAAGGTAGGTGCATGCCATTTCCTCTGATAGCTACAATGGACTCTAAGTTAATCCTCTCATATCAATCGACCATCCATATCTGGTGCAGGAACCAAAGTAAGTGCAGGAATATCAAGATCCTGTACCATAGCCACTTTGACTTTGAATCAATGATCATACATTTCCAAGCCATAAGGTAATGTAAATGATAAGCTACATAGAAGAAATATAAACCTATTTAACCTTTTAAGTAAGATAAGCATACATATCTATTTTCGCAAAAAGTCATTAAGAGAAACCAAAATGCATGTAGAGAGGGCCTTATTGAGGTTGTAAACCAGTGGCTAGGGTAAGGTAATTTGGGGTAAGAATAAGACAATTTGAACAACACACAAGCATGTACATATATACATTAACTTGTATATACTTTTAATATATGATAATTTACATTAATTTTCTAATTTTAAGCAGTTATAAATTATATATTTAAATAATATCACGATCTAATTATCTTCGATATATAAATTTCATTTTAAGTAACATATCTAAATTCTTTTTTGAATTTACTATAGGTTTTTTTTGGCATATTGGAGTCCAAGATGTAGATAGATTGATTACATATGAATTTGAAACAGTAAAAGGGACTCAAAGTTGGATCCAATTAAAACAAAGGAGTATTGAAATACGTTTGCATTTGATAAAAGAAAAGAATCTTGTTTTTGTCCTCTTTCCCTAGAGTACACACAATTCAATGAAGTTTGTGAAAACAATATGTATGTAAAAGCTTGGCAACATACAAAATTAAATACAAAGGGGAAATTTCAGTTGCAAACTTCGAAAAGATGGAATTAGAGGAGACTATAGTGTCATCTAAAGGTGATCGAGTTTCTGATCTTATTAGAGAAGGTAACATTTCAATTGATTTCAAAGGATTTATATATGTTTTATGTTTTTAAAATCATTGTGTATAAGTATCTAGATAATAGTTAAAATATAGATCTAAATAGGTAATAAAATCAAGTCCATGTTGATAACTAATTTAGTGTTAATTATGATCTGAATTTGCACTTGTTTTATTGTACATGAGATGATTTTGTTGTAGTTGCACCCATTAACAACATAGAAAATGTCAAGCATTATTTAACGCAATGCATTGAATGAAAGATGAAGTTATTGCAAGACCACGAAAATGACTATTTTATATATGCAAGAGGGTTTATTATACTGAAAGGTTATTTTTTCTAAGAAACTCATCAAACTGAGAGTAATGTTTACTTTCAAGACTATCAACATGATGTAATAAGTTGTCAATATAGTCACTTGGTGTGTGCAACATGCATAAAGTTGATAGAAGTTGAATAAAAAAAAAAAAAAAAATTAAAATGGCGTTAGAGGAATTTGGAGGTCTAAAATGGGCCTCCTAAAAAAATGTACAACTAAAACAAAATTTATAAGAACTAATAGGATTCAAGATGATGATGTCAACAATGGGGGATGATTCACCATTTTTGGAGTAAAAAAGTAAAAAGGTTAAAAAATAATAAAATAACAAAACTACTTTTCAACTCTTATTTTCAATTTATCTGCGTAAGGTTTTACTAAAATTTTTAGTGGGAGTACTCGTTGGATGCAGAATTTAATTCCTCATCGAAGGAGTAACCATGTTGTATATTTTCAATGGATCCAACTACACGAAAAATAAGAAATACATGAAAAACGTGATTGTATTTCTCATGTTTCGTGTAGCAGGGTCCATCAAAAGTATGCAACATGGGTACTCTTTGGATGAGGAATCAAATTCTACATCCAACAAGTGTTGCCGCTCGAAATTTGAGTAAACCTATAGGGAGATAAGCTGAAAATACAAGTTGAAAAAATAGTTTTTTCTTTTTTCCCTCTAAAATTTGATGATCTAATATAATCTTATTTTATTATTTCCAATATTATTTTATATTTTCCTTAGGAGGCCCATTTTATACCTCAAAACCCCCCTAATGAGAATGTCAAAAAACCATGAACGGATCATTGAGGATGGCATTCCATTAGAAATTTTTTAATTGAACCGCCCAACAATTTCTTCTCCTTGTATTAATCTCTGAGAACGTAGAGTTCAAGTACATTATTAGCCTTTCTTTTTGTGCACTCTTAAGTTGTCCATTCTAGCTAGAAAAATAAGTATTACAAAATTGTTTTCATTAATATGGCACAACTTTGTTGTTAATGTAAGGATGTAGCATATCACAATTTTATTTTTTATGGAAAATCATTTTATCTTTTCAAATATTTTTATTGCTATCTTAGTACCATATTTTATAAGGAAATTTTATAGTATGTTTGTTTAGGGCATTCATTACAATACTAAATAAAAACCATTTTGGCATGTTTTCTACTAAACAATGTAATCAGCCCAATGTGTACCTTACATCGAATATCTATCAAATAAAATTTCAAAAATGATATCTAGTGCTACATATAAAACATTAACAAAATCATGGAATCATTTTGTGTTAGAGCTAAGTCAATGCATCTGCACACAATATTTTTGTACAGTTGTATTAACTTTTTGTATAACAATGCACATGATCACAATGAATACGTATTTATTTTGTTTCATAAATTCTTGCTACTTGGTACACATATATCAATAATATTAAAACAATAATGGTCAACATAATTAAAGAACAAAATAATGTTCAGTTTTTTAGATTTATTTTACCACAAACCATTAATGTTCACTTGGTATTTTCAATTTTTATTTATTGAAACTATTAAACATGATGATAAATCTATAAATCAGATCTGAGTTCAGTAACAAACAAGAAAAATGGTGGTAATAACTATTGGTATGTGCTATTAAGTCATGATCGATAGCTTTATCGGGCGAAAACAGTTGTCAAAGGTCATGGGAAACTTTTCATGCATCTAGCTCAAACGCATTATGACAATTAGCTTTGTACTATGATCTTTAAAATCATGGATAATATTCCCCGGATGCGGGTGATTAATGGCATCATCACGGCGCCGATCATCCGGGCAAGCAAGTGAAATGGCCACATGGCCTCCCGCACTGCCAATGAGATGCCCACTGCCATTATTAATGGCATTTCAATGAAGCTAGAAAGAAAAAAACCATTAATGGAGGGAGACCGAGGCCGCCTACTTTTGGCTCTAGACCTTAAGATGGAGATTAATTTGTGGCCTCCCCCTGCTCTGCCTCCTCTCACCTGCAATTGCCTCCCTATAGTAGCTCAGCCAAGCTCCAGAATAGCTACGAGGCGATGATGTCAGCTTCTCTGTTGCATCGAGTTAATTGACGGTGCCCACTTCTCTCATAACCTGCTCTGCTATTTCAAAATTACTGCTCTAGAGCTCAATTCTGCCACTGGCACCCATTTTCCTCACTCTCTTGTCTTCTCAAACCACTCTACCCTGTTTCCAGCCTCTCCAAGCACCCAGTGCACTATAATTCACCCTGTCAATATGCCCTGCCTCAGGCACAGAATGAGAAGTCGGAAGGGAAGTAGTCGAGGGGGAGCAATCCACCCTCCCTCACGGTCCCCTTCTGACTTAGCTCAAGCGGATTCCTTCTCACCTTCGACCGCAACTCAAATAATAGGTCGCCATCCCAACACTCTATTGGAAATAATACTGAGAGGGGGGGTGAATCAGTATTATCAAATTCTTTTCAATATGACTTTCTGATTTATACTTAATTTAATCCTCAAATATCGATCATTAACTTGTAGGTCAGTACCATATAATAATGAGCATGAAACAAGAAAAACAGATAGTCACACCAAAGAACACCAGATATAAGGTGGAAACCCAATGTGGGTGAAAACCACCTGCTGCAATATGTCTCTATCTTCTTTCAATTAGAAACTTCTTTTACAATGATTTTGTATTGGTGCATTCCTTTACCACTACGTAGTCTACAACCTGCAGAGAGCTACAACTCTCTCTCTTTTTCCAGTCTCTCCTGGAAGGGGAGCTACAACCCCCTTAGCTCTTTTACATCTTTAAGGACTACGTTTCATTAATTTTCAAACTGGATCCATGGACATCAAATAGTCATCAAGTACATGCAAATCACCCAATCTCCTTATACAATCAACCAATGAATCACCCAACTCTTCAGAATGTTGTAAATAGGAAAGTAATACCAGAAATCTAAACCCAAAATTTTGCTGCAATAGATAAAAGATAGTCAACAAGAGTGCCAAGATAAGTCCGCAACTTCACCAAGAGGGGCCTGCGAATATCTGCAGCTCGTCTTAGTCTAAACTGCGCAGGTCCGCACATGTGGTTCAACTGCTCTGCGTACTTCTTCTCAGGTCAACACCCTTACTATCTGTCACACAGCGTACCTCCGAAATGTTCCTTTTCCCGAACTGCGTACCTCGCACTTCTCCTCTTGCAGCGCTACGTGCAGCCCGCACTGTGCTTTCTCCTGTGTTGTGTACCTCACACTGAGCCTTTTTCTGCACTGCGTACCCCCACACTGCGCCTTCTTCAGAGCTGTGTGCCCCCGCACTCACGCTGTGGATCCCCTGCGTACTTCATATTAGGGCCAAATTAACAGTCCTCCAATGTGCCACAGTCCGCTAGATCCACAGATCTGTCCTTGCGCCCGAGAGATCACGACTTATCAATAGATTCACCTTAAGCTTTCTCCTTGATTTAGATCTAGCTTTCAGAACCAATCACCCAAAATTTCAGATCTTAAGATATTCAAATTTCACAAGTGTCTAGCCAAGTGATCTCCTTTCCTTTTTATAGGCAAGCCTTTCACAATACCACGGTCCAAAACCATAATAACACAATACCATGAACCCAATACCTGGGATCAATACTTTTGGATGCAATACCACGGACCAAAACCATAGGATCAAAAACTGTCGGACTAATACCATGAGTCATTCATGAAAATTCCCACGTGTATGTGCTTTTATGCATTGGAGAGAGTGAAACTGGGGTCCGCACCTTCTGAACATATCACCTGTGTGCATGTACGCACTCCTTGGTCGGCGTACCTACGGGTCCGTAGCTTCTTCTAGGATTACCTTCGGGTATCTTAATTTTCATGATTTTGAGTGCCTGAACCGAGATCTGTCACAAGAGAGAGTTGCCATCAAGTACAACACCTGTGCCATAGTATCAAACCAGAATCATAATGCCAACAATCTCCCCCTTTGGACTTGATGGCAACCTCAAGATCCTCAACATCATTCTCCCCCTTTGACATCAAGGGCAAAGGGTTATGCTCCCCCTGAGAATATGCATAAGTCTTTGATCTGCTGATAATGCTCCCCCTAACCAGATTCATAATCCACCATAATCCATCATAAATTTCTTCAAGAAGGACCATGAAAGAGATAGAGACATATTGCAGCCATGTTCAGATCAGCATCCATGTTCTCCTTCTGTGCTACCATAATGACAACAATGCATTATATGTGCTCCCCCTGAACTTGTGCCATTTGATCTATGACCAATCCATAAACGAGCAAATGTACGCGTATACCCCATATAAACCCCGCGTACAACCAACAAATGAGATTCAACAACAAGATGATGCATCAACTACCCCCAACTTTTGCATGAGGTATTCAAAGGTCTCCCTGGGTAATGGTTTGGTGAGAATATCAGCAACTTGTTCCTTAGAAGGAACATACTCCAACTTGACCTTTTGTTCAAGCACTTGTTCCTTGAGAAAGTGACACTTGATCGGTATGTGCTTGGTATTTGAGTGCATGACTCGATTCTTTGAAATGTTGATTGCACTTGTATTATCACATAAGATGGAGATAGGTGGTGTACAAGTGATTTGAAAATCCTACAAGGTCTGCATCATCCAAAGGAGTTGAGTGCAGCAAGATGCAGCAGCCACATATTCCGCTTTAGCTGTAGATAAAGCAATCGAACTCTATTTCTTGCTCAACCAAGATACTAATCTGGAACCCATAACGAATGCACCACCACCTGTGCTCTTCTTGTCATCCACACTTCCGGCCCAATCTGCATTAGTATAAGCATGAAGTGTGAGATCTGTATCTCTAGGATACCATAAGCCATAGTTTTGAGTTCCTTGAAGGTACTTGAAGATTCTCTTTACTGTCTGAAGATGAGTTTCCTTTGGGTTTGCCTGAAATCTTCCAACTATTCCCACTGCATGCATGATGTCTGGTCGGGTACCTATCAAATAAAGTAGACTTCCAATCATAGATCTATAGGTGGGCTGATGTACTGCTACAGATTCATCGTTTGTACTAAGACTGCATCCTGTAACCATGGGGGTACATACTGGTTTTACATCTTCCATGCCATATTTCTTCAAAATCTGCTTGAGGTACTTGGTTTGAGACAAGAAGATACCGTCTTCATTTTGTTGGATTTCCAATCCAAGAAAATATGTCAGTTCTCCAAGCAAGGACATTTCGAATTCTTTCTGCATCACCACGGAAAATATTTGACTCATAGCTTCTTCATTGCCGCCAAAGATAATATCATCTACATACACAACAAGTATTAGCAATTTGTCATCTTCAATTTTTATATAAAGATTGATATCTGCTGAACCTTTTGAAAAACCTTGTTGATGAAGGTATTTTTCCAAACGGTAGTACCAAGCCCTCGGAGCCTGTTTAAGACCATAGAGAGCCTTTTTTAGTCTGCATACAAGATTTGGATCATTCCCAAGGATGAAACCATCTCGTTGCTCAATGTACACTTGTTCTTCTAAGTCCCCATTTAGAAAGGCTGATTTTACATCCATTTGAAAAACTTTGAACTTTTGAAAGCTTGAGAGAGCAAGGAACATTCGGATGGCCTCAAGTCTTGCAACAGGAGCAAAGGTTTCTTCAAAGTCTATTGCTTCTTGTTGAGCATACCCTTTACAAACAAGTCTGGCTTTGTTTCTAATTACTTCCCCATTTTCATTTAACTTATTTTTGAAGATCCATTTCATCCCTATGACATTCTTATCTTTTGGTCTAGGGACCAACTCCCAAGTGTTTTTCTTTTTGATCTGCTCAAGTTCTTCATCCATTGCCTTGACCCAACATTCATATTTGCATGCCTCTTTTACAGTTTGTGGTTCAGTGGAGGAGAGAAATGCCAAATAGCTTGAGGGTTCTGCAATTGTTCTTCTTGTTTGTACACCTGCCTCCTTTTGCCCCAAAATTTGTGATTTTGGATGATTCTTTTGAACATACCTAGAAGGAGTCTTCTCTTCTATCCTTATTTGTTCCTCTGGCTCCTCATGGGTTTCTTCTTCATGAATCTCTTCTTCATCATCAGTCTGATTTTGAGGGTAGTCTTCATCCTCTTCGATATTTTCATAATTTACTTGCCTAGGAATGTATCCTTTTTCATCAACCACTACATCAGTGCTGTCAACAATTCTTCCAAGTCTTTTATTATAACACTTATATGCTTTGCTGTGGGGAGAATAACCAAGGAGAATGCCT
>APFE031023553.1:0-30770 GCA_000404065.3 Pinus taeda | reverse complement strand
GCCCCCCCTCTAACCCCCCGGTTCACTACGTAGGTTAGTCGTGGAAAGAATATAACACAACCCAACAGTTTTGATTCTGAGTCAAAACCTGATAAGGGGAAGATAATTATTGATGTGGAGCCTAGTGCACCCATTTCCACCACCAAGATCCAGAATATTGAGGCCAAAGATCCAAAGGAGGGGGAGCGCCTCTTCCACTCACAAATGTGGGTGAAGGGTTCCTCGCTATAGTTCATTGTCGATAGTGAGAGCCGAAATATCCTCATTTTAGAAAAGGTCATGAAGTGGTTGTGCCTACCGACCACACCACACCTGCAACTGTAAACTATTGGGTGGCTTCACCAAGGACGAGATCTTCGCGTCAGCCAGCAGTGTCACCTCCCCTATGACATCAAACCCTTCATAGATGAGGTACTGTGTGATGTTGTTCCTATTGAAGTTTGTGATGTATTATTAGGCCAACCATACTTGTGGAAGCGTTATGTTGTGTATGAGTCTAGGCCTCACAATGTTATTATTACTTAACAAAGAAATGCAGTAATATCATTTCTCAAAAAATGAAATATGTCTTCTTCGTGATTTTCCCTTAGGGCACGAAGAAGATTGTGGCCACCTCCATGACCTCCAGACAGGGTTCCACCACACAACAACAACAAATGGACAAGGTCATGAAGGAATAAAGGGACATCTTGACCTCACCTACAGGTGTACCCTTACACTGTCAAATCAAGCACTCCATCGACTTGACCCCAAGTGCGTTGCTACCCAATTGACCAATCTATCAATGCTTTGTTATGGAGAACAATGAGATCAGAAGGTAGGTTCAGGAGTTGTTGCAAAAAGGGCACATTAAGTCGATTTCATCAGCCAAATCGTGTTGGTATAGAAGAAGGATGGAACATGGAGGATCTGTATTGACTATCCAACGTTGAATAAGATCACTTTCTAGAATAGGTATCCAATCCCACGGATTGATGACCTTCTGGACCTGCTCAAGTGTGTAAAATACTTCAACAAGATTGACTTGAAGTCCAATTTTCACCAAATACCTTTTGAACCCTCTAATGTATTGAAGAGCGCCTTCAAATCCAAGGAGGGCCTTTTTGAATGGTTGGTCATGCCTTTCGGGTTGACGAATGCCCCTGCAACCTTCATGCGGATGATGGACGACATCTTGTGACCCTTCACCAACTTGTTCATAATAGTGTACGAAAAACATCCTAATATTTAGCCAGAGCTAGGAAGAGCACATACACCATATCTGACAGGTCCTCCAAACCCTGCAACAGAACAAACTATGTGCCAATTTGGAGATATGCACTTTTGGTATGACCAAGGTTCAATATCAGGGGTACATCATTGATGAGAAAGGTGTGCATGTGGACCCAACCAAGATACAATTTATTCATGCTTGTCCAGCCCCAACCACTCTAACAGAGCTCTGTAGCTTCCTCGGTCTTGCCAATTTCTATCGCAGGTTCATGTTGGGATTCTCTCATATCACTTGGCCATTGAGTAAAGTCACCAAGGGTAGAGTGAAAACAAAGTTATTTTGGTCTGAATCCCAACAGAAGGTGTTTTTTAAGTTGAAGCATCGCCTTTGTTCTGCACCAATGCTTACATTATCAGACCTGCAACAACCAATTGAAATTGAGATAGATGCCTCTAACTATTCTATTAGTGCAGTTCTTACCCAGCAAAGGCATCCGTTGGCATATCAAAATGAGACACTTTCAGATAAAGTCTGAAAGTATCCCACTTATGAAAAAGAGATGTATCCAATTGTCCATGCCTGCTGACAATGGAAGCATTACATTTTTGGAAGGAAACGGTCATCCACACAGACCACCAACCCCTGTAATTCATACAGACACAAGGAAAGTTGGACCTCAATCGCCATCAGAAATGGTCCACATATCTACAACAATTCTATTTAAACATCAAGTATAAGAAGGGTAGCACCAATAATGTCGCAGACTATCTCAGTCAACCACTGATTTTGGTGTTGACCATTGTGCTCGACTCTTGTGGGCATGAGACTTTAGGACGGTCGCATCTTTACAAGAGCGATCTAGAATTCGATAACACATACCAGATGCTCCTAGAAGGAAAGCAAATTCTATATTTTCACCTCTAGGGTGCACTGTTATGCCATTTTGGACACCTATGTGTTCCTTCAAGCAATCATTCCAAGATGATTTGGGAGGCGCACTACAGTTGATTTGCTAGACATTTCAAAGTCGAGAAAATAGTGGCAGTGCTGCAGAAGTATTTTTATTGGATGAACCTTCAACAGGATGTCACGGAGTACTTCATATCCTGCACTATCTACCCCATTGCAAAATTGACGATCAAGAAGCAAGACCTATATACTCCTCTACCTACTATTATTTAGCCTTGGGAATCCATCTCCATGGATTACATGTAGGGCCTTCCTTCTACTAAGCATGGAAATGACTACGTTTTTGTGGTCGTCGACGGATTCTCTAAGATGGCCATTCTAGCAGCCTACAAAAAGAGTATCAATGCAGAAATGAATGCTAATCTCTTCTTTGAATGAGTGTGGGTACACTTTGTGATCCCACGATCCATTATCTCAGATCGGGATAACAGGTTTCTGAGTACATTTTGGTCGAGCCTCTAGTCAACGTTGGATAGCAAGCTCATTAATTCCATGACCTTCCACCCCCAAACTGATGTCCAAACAGAGGTCATCAACAAGATGATCGCGCATATTTTGCGCATGTACAACTCGAAGCATCCTTGCACATGGGATGAAAGCCTCCCCTATGTCCAACATAGCTACAACAGAGCTCTCCATAGCTCAACTAGTCACAACCCCTTTCAGGTGGGGTTGGGATTCCAATCATTATGCTCCATTGATGTAGCCATACCATTTGTAGCTACTCAGGCAGATTCGACTCATGTCTAGTCCGAAGCTGATAGGGCTAATAGATTGATTGAGCGCATTTAGCACATCCACCAGTAGGTCCATGACATATTGGAAAAAGCTAATGCTAAGTACAAGTCGTGTCATGATCAACATTAGGTGCCACGCAATTTCCAGGTGAGTGACAAAGTTTGGTTACATTTGCAGAAGGAGCGCCTCACTGGGCCCAACCGCAAGCTTCATTCACTCTGATATGGGTCATACACCATCACCAATGTTGTAGGATACAATGTTTTCGAGCTCAACATCCCACCATTCCTTGACCTGCACCTAATGTTCAATGTGAACCGCCTTTAGCTATACTTTACACCAATACTAGACACATTAGACATTGCAAAACAACTCACACCAACCGAGCTAAACCTAGACTGCATGGAACATGCCACAACTGATCAGATCATGGACATGTAGAGAAAGAACTCTCGCCAATAGAAGATCCAACTATATCGAGTTTTCAAAGAAGGCCAACTCCTGCACCAAGGCAAGTGGCTCACGAAGGACCAAGTTCAAATTATAGAAGTTTCTCCATCTCATGGAGGCACTCAACGCAATGCGCACCATTTCTTCCTAAGGGAGAAGATTGATCCAGGTGGATATTGGTGGCCACCTGCCTATTCTACTGGGAACGCACCATTGTTTCTTTCATTTTCCTTAATTATAGCACAATTTACTGTTTTTGGAAGTTTTCGGGTCCTAAACTTCCAGAGCCGTTTTGAGGCCCTAAACAATGTTTCTTTTGGAAAATGGGAAAATATGAGTCATTAGTTGATATTTGAAGTCAAACGTTCTCATCCTCGGATAGATCTGTAGAAAATCTACCTGTGTATCTTAACCTGAGAATGCAATATAAATCAAAGCATAATACTGTAAACTACTTCTACTATCAATTTGTGGAATCTTAAAGATCGAGCTGAACAATATAACCAGAAGAAGAAGAATCAATGCACAATACACATGAAAATACTTTGGGGAAAGCCTCAGCTAAAAACCCCACTATCTGTATTATCATACAAGGTGGAAATACATAGGAATTATACAAAGCCTTAGCTCTCACAGCTAGCCAGCTCTCAGTACAATCCTCACAAATGCTCACAGGTAATCCTGGCTTCTCTCAAGCCTTCCTCTCTACCCTCCAAGCTCCTATTTCCTTGCATTGTTCCTCTGGGATGATCTCCTTCAACCAAGTGGAAACACTTGATTTACCAAGTGGATGATCATTTGATCTCACATGCTGCGAGAACTGCGGAATCATCAAAGAATTATTCCTTTTGCATGCATGAGTTTTCTTTATAAGAAAACACATGCAACTGATAGTACACTGTCCTTGTCTTTAATCTTAACTAGGTCTTTCTCAAAATATACATGCATGAGTTTCTCATGAGGGAATCTTCAATTAACTTGAGTACAATAGTTGAGTTTATGCATGCATCAACTGACTATTAACTCTCTATTAGTTCCTCAAACAGTTTGAAACTAATTTAGCTAGACTTAACTCAGTAAACTGAGTTAAATAATTACAACTCAAATATAACTCAATCTTATCTCCTTAATTTAAGGGATAACTCTTGCATGACTTCAGAAAGACTTCTAACTTGAATTTATGCAACTAATTAAGTCAAAATAACTTAATTCATTATTTCCAAGCAGTTGTTAAGACTAAATTCGATTTTAATTCACAATTTAATTCAAGGACAAATTAAATTGGAATATTCTTGTTGCCACATTTCAACACTCCCTCTCAACAAGAAAGGGGTTATCTGCCAACCTGATCCTATCTATATGGAACTCGAATTTACACTTTGACAATGCCTTTGTCAAAATGTCAGCATCTTGCTCCTCTGTCGAAATATACTGCAGCAACATGATCCTCCCATCATCAGCAGCTTGATTTACCTTGTAAAGCCAACGAGAACTCACAACTGACTTGTTCTCCATTCTCAGAACCATGTGCCAAACACTGTTACAAATTATGGAGTCATACTCCTCCACCATAGCATTAACCCAAATCAGCTACTGCATTGCTTCCTCAAAGGAAGATGGCTCGATCTCAACACATTCCCCAACAAGGGCCATGTATCCAGTGTACCTCTCAGGTGACCTCCTCTGTCTGTGCTGAGAAAATAGTGCTCCCACATTCTCTCTCACATCCTCCAACAATCTATCAGCTTCTCTTGTGCACTTCCGTCCATCTCTGGAAGACTTTGCTTGAGTGGATGCTCTACTCTTGGAACCTCTGCATGCAATGGCTCCGCATCAGTCTAAGGCTCCTCCTCCTTAGGAACCAACTGTTCCTCCACATCCTGTAGTTGGAGCTCCCTCTCAAGGGAAACTCGCATGGCCTTCTGCTCATCAAACTTGAGATCTCTGCGAACCACTATCCTTCGAATGGTAGGCAAGTACACCTGATAGTTGTGAGGTGTATCAGTGTACCCCACAAGTATCCCCAACTCTGCTGTCAACTCAAGCTTCTTCCGTGCATCCTTTCTCACATGGAAATATACTGATGAGCCAAAGATCGTGAAGTGACCCACATCTGGTCTCTTACTGGAGAAAGCTTCCTCTGGTGTCTTCATCCCAGGTATGCGATGCGGGCTTTTATTCTGCAAATAGGCTGTTGTGTTGCATGCCTCAAACCACAAGTGAAGTGGTAGGCCTTGGTCATGGAAAATTTCCCGTGCTACCCCTATAATAGTTGTTCTTCGTCTCAGCCACCCCATTCTGTTGTGGGTTATGAGGTGTTGTCAACTATCATTTAATTCCTTCTGCTACACAGAAGTCCTTAAAGTCTTGAGAGACATATTCTCCACTGTTGTCACTTCTCAAGGCCTTGATCTTCTTCCGTGACTCTTTCTCGACCAAAAATTTGAACTCACAAAACTTTGTGAAGGTTTGGTCCTTCTTCTACATGAAATAAATCCAACATTTACGAGAATAATCATTAATGAAAATCACATAATACCTTTGCTTCACTGTGGATGATGTTGAGAATGGTCCACACACATCAGTATGAACTCGCTCTAAGATAGCCTTTGCTCGACTGTCTCGATCATGAAAGGAAGACTTGGTGTACTTTCCCAAGGTACAACCTTTGCATGTGTCAACTTGCTCAAGTTTACCTTTGGGAAGTCCTGTAGATATCTGTTGCGTTATCTTCAAAGCCCCATGATGTAAATGGACCAATCGTCTGTGCCACAACTCACCAATGTCTTGGCTTTGCACCAATTCTTCTTTCGTACTCAATGATGCACAATCATCTACCTCTAGTTTATAGAGATTCTTCACCTGAATCCCTATCCTCTTGGTCTGACCCATGCCTATGTGTCTTAGGAACACCTTTCCTTTACTAAAGAGAACATCGTAGCCTTTCTCCTCCAATATCACGATCGATACTAAGTTCTTCTTTAGTCCAGACACATACATCACATCTATCAAGGTGAGAGGAGCTCCATGCTCCCTCTGAAAAGCAACCGTGCCCACTCCTGAAACACTATACCTTCCATCGTCACCCATCTCTATGCACATCTTAAGGTCTTTCTCCTCCAAGGCACTAAATAAACTTTTATCACCGGTCATGTGGAATGAGGCTCCACTGTCAAGATACCAAACACAACTCATCATTGATGACACCATGCATGCGATGAGGGTAAATTCCATTTCGAACTGAGAGGCTAATGCCTCACCTTCTATTCCTACTGAGGATCCCTTCTTGGACTTCTTCGATGGAAAATCAGTCACATAATGTCCCATCTAGTGACAATTAAGGCATCTCACTTTAGACTTGTCAACCTTCTTCCCTCCATGAGAAGAATTCGATTTGGAATGGGAAGTGTTCCCCTTCCCTTTCCTTGCCTTACTTGCTAAGGCCATATTTTCTTCATCATCATCCTTAGATGAAGAACCATCTCATGTGCTCCTCCTGATCTCCTCCTGCATAAGATCTGACCACAGTCATTCCCAATTTGACAGTTTCTCCCTTCCATTCATAGAGTCCTGGAAGCTATTCCAACTCTTTGGAAGGCCAAGGAGAGTGAGGCTCACCATATCATCATAGATAGTAGTTATTCCCACACTGCTAAGCTTATCACTGTAGGTGGTGAGCTTGTTTAGATATGTGGAAATAGTATCGCCCTTCTCCATCTTGATTCTTCGAAGCTTATCCTTGAGCGCCGATTTCCTCTAGTCACTACTATTCTGGCAGAGGTCCTTCAATGTCTTCCACATTGAAAATGGAGTATCCTTCCCATGGAGACTTGAGACAATATGGTCTCAAACTCCCTCAAGGATGATCTGGCTTGCCTTCGCCACACACTTCTTCCACTCAGCCAACTCTTTGCATTAGTTGAAGCTGGCTTTTGGATTTCTTGATCAATGAATTCCTTCAAGCCATTGTTTTCTAATATAGCCTCCACTCTATCTTTCCATGCTATGTAATTTGAGCTACCTTCCAAGGCATACTCGAGTTTCAAGCCATAGAACTCCATTGACCAACCTTGGAGTATGATAGGAATTCGATTTGCACCTGCAACCCCGACCTTCAAACTTCGAATTCTCTTCTCACTATACTGTTCCTGGCTCTGATACCATGTAGAAAATCTGCCTGTGTAGGTTAACCCGATAATGCAATATAAATCAAAGCATAATACTGTAACCTCCTTCTACTATCAATTTGCGGAAGCTTAAAGATTGAGCTGAACAATATAACCATAAGAAGAAGAATCAATGTACAATACACATGAAAATACTTTGGGGAAAGCCTCAGCCAAAAACCCCACTATCCGTATTATCATACAAGGTGAAAATACATAGGAATTATACAAATCCTTAGCTCTCACAGCTAGCCAACTCTTAGTACAATCCTCATAGATGCTAATAGGCAATCCTGGCTTCTCTCAAGCCTTCCTATCTGCCCTCCAAGCTCCTATTTCCTTGCGATGTTCCTCTGGGATGATCTCCTTCAACCAAGTGGAAAAACTCAATTTACCAAGTGGATGGTCTCCTAATTTCACACACTGTTAGAACTGCGCAATCTTCTTCATGCATGAGTTTTATTTATAAGAAAACACATGCTATTGATAGTACATTGTCCTTGTCTTTAATTTTAACTGTGTCTTTCTCGGAATAGACATGCGTGATTTTGTGATGAGGGAATCTTCAGTTAACTTGAGTACACTGGTTGAGTGCATGTATGCATCAACTGACTGTTAACTCTCTATTAGTTCCTCAAACAGTTTGGAACTAATTTAACTAAACTTAAATCAGTAAACTGAGTTATCTAAATACAACTCAATCTTATTTCCTTAATTTAAGGCTTATATCCTTAATTTAAGGGATAACTCTTGCATGAATTCAGAAAGACTTCTAACTTGAATTTCTCCAACTAATTAAGTCAAAATAACTTGATTAATTATTTCCAAGTAGCTGTTAAGACTAAATTTGATTTTAATTCACAATTTAATTCAAGAACAAATTAAATTGGAATATTCTTGTTGCCACATTTCAACAAGATCTTTCTAACGAGGTATCATATGCATCAAGTGGAGATTGTATGCCAAAGTTATGACCTCGAGATATTGATGTACCAATTTACCCCAACGGGGCCCATAGTTTTGGCACTTCATATCCTAAGGTTATGTTTTTGGATGTTTAGGGTTTTCCATTGTTTTTGAATGATAAATAGGCCTTCAAGCCTCATTATAACACTGTTCAAAGGCATGTAGCCGGCACATCTCTTCTCGAAGATAAGCTACCATCACTCGAGCTACTTTATTTCCATTCGGTATGTAAGCATATTTCAATTCTTTGATATTAATGAAATGAAGTTTTATTTCTGATGCATCTCTATGTTTATGTTTATATCTATATTTTTTTTTGCTCCTGCATAAGTCTAGATGAACATTACAATCGACACGATGACATATTCGGTGGTGATCACATTGATAGGAGATCCAAATGAGAACCTGAATATAGCCATGGAAAAATATAAAGGACTTCAATAATATTGGTTTAGCCATGAGCGTGCTTTGTCGTTATCCAGATCCATAATTGCGCCCTTTTCAGCACACAGGGATGATATATTGGCTTCAATGACTAGCTAGTTATCTCTTCTTTTAAATAGCTTTTACTATTTGTATTATTCTCTGTAATATCATTAACAATAGTAATGGTCATATCGTGGCACATTATTCTTTTTTTAGCATCTAACAGATTTATTTGGTTATTCTCATAACCAAATCAAGAAACTATGATAGTGTCACACATGAAAAACAACAATGGTATAACAATATTGTAATCATGTCCAGTTTGGTGTGCAAGGCTCTAGAAGGATTTTTATAGTATAGATTGCATGTATTTACCTTTTTCTTCTATTTGGACCTCTAAATGTCTTTGAACCACATTTGGTGTACCTTTTGTGGCATTTGGATCTCAATCAAATTTTGACGAAATTAGGTATCTCTATTACTAATTTGCATCCCTGAAACCCAATGTTCAATTTTTTGATCAGTTTGCAACCACCACCTAAATTTACATTGGGTTTTAATTCACGGTCACATGGACAGACAAGAAATCCCACATGTGTGTCATTTGTATGCAATTGCTCTATTTTATTTTGTTGATGCAAGCTTAATTCAAAATAAGGGTATTTATACCAAGTGCATTAATATTTATGCATAGGAAATGGAGGCTCAGATCTGATAAATAAATTTTCAAGGATAGAGATACTAGATTTGTTGTATTCGTTATCTTTGCAGGAGTTAAAAGAAAAGGATCTCAAGCCTCTGCCATTGAAGGAACTTTGAAACATCAAAATGCATCGAACCCTGACCTTCACTATCAAGCATGCCTAATTAAATTAAATTTATTACACTATAAGTATACATTAAGAAAAAAAACATATAGTTTTGAAAACAATGTTATCAGGACCAGACCGAACCGATCTGACCATTTTGAGACAAAAATCGGTTTGGACCGGTGATTTGAATTGTTTTTGGCCAATTTGGTACTGAACCAACCAATTCCATTACATAATCGGCTGGTTTGGTACCGGTTCAATAAAGCGGCATAGAATGCATAAAATGGGGCTTGTCTTGGTCTTTTTCCTTTCAAATTTTGTCTTGGTTGGGCACTAGCCCACAATAGGTGTCTAATACTCAAGCCTATGGCCCTACCATTGCTATGCAATTCATGGTAATGCTAAATTCTTTAAGTAAAAGTGACATTCTCAATTATATTTCATTTTCACCCTTTTAGTTAAATTTTTAACATTACCATGAAATGACTCCGGATGTTTGAGAGTGGTTCCAACCTCAATGGATTTCATATGGAGAAAGTAGAATTTTAGATATGAGTCAAAATCCAACAAACTTAACAGTTTTTTAGGATTTCAAGATTGGGGGGATTGCAATGCATTTTGTCATGTATGAGGGTATCGAACTAACATTTAATTAAGAGCACCAATCCCTCTATGTACCTTGATGTTAGTGGCATTGTTTATTGAACTCCTCTATCAATGATCCTACTAAAAATGTACCGATCAGTCAAACAAAATATTGAATTGACATGCTAACATTTTTTTATCTTATTTTAATGCTTAGAGGGTGATATTGATCATAAAGATCCCAATATAGGCAAAGATTTTGATGATATGTAGGTATTTGTTGTAACATGATTTTTTTTGGATACTAGAGACCATCTAGGTCTTCTTTTTTTTTTATATATGTATTTTTAGTTCATATATGAATTGCACTAGATGTTATTTTGGTTATGTGCACACATTTACATGCTTTAAAATTTGAATATTTGACATGTTTTTCCTTCACAAGTTTTTTGGTCTGGTTTTTTTTACCATTTTGCATGTGGTGCTAACTGATTCCCAATCCAAAAGGTGTAATGGTTCGATGATGACTGGTCCACTTCTGATAACATTGTTTGAAAATAAGACCCTCAATACAATGTTGAAAGATCCAAAGTTACTTTGTTCAACATTTTGCAGTCTTAATTATATCAAATGTGAATAAATACAATATTTTCAACTATTCATTATTCATTTTTCAACATTATCAGATATGTCCCTATCTATCAACCATGGTATCTCCATGAAATGCTTCTGACTTAGGTTCAAATTGCTTTGTAATTTTGGTATGATGATTGTTGCCGAGAACAACCGGTCTAACATGTTCAATGATTAAATTTATACGGTTCTAACTAATTAAAATATGATGGTGATGCAGATATATTTTGTGCCACACGGATTCTGAGATAATGCAAAGATGTTAGAGTTCAGTGATTTAGCCATAGAACCATCAAAGATATGTGCATGCTAAACTAATTTATTTAGGGAGAAGATAGAGCTATGGATTTTCGCTCTTATTTACTGTAATCTACACAAACGTTGAAGGCATAGAAAGACTAGGTAAAAGGATATTAGGATGGCGTGGTGTTGAATACATTTTGTGCCTCGAATATTAACACCCCAAAAAATTTAACGTACTATTAACAACATATTATTAAACTAATTTCACCTGGACAGGATTTTCCTGTCATCATCTAGCGTGTTGAGAATATTCTCAATGAAAAATTAACGAGTTTGGAACAAAGTCACTGTTCGTTGAACCATATTTAATAGAAGAACAAAAATATGGTTAAATGGAATACTATTTTGCTTTATCTTATGGTTAAATCACTGAAAATATCATCATTTGTTAAATGGATGGGAACATGTTGTACAAATTTGCATGCTCTGCTTTCTTTTAGCTGTACAAATTTGCATGCCCATAGAGGAACACACCTGACCAGCATGTCTATGTTGTTGCTGTGGGAAATGAGAAGAGGGCTGGTTTATCTGTGGACGCTTTCCATGTTCCACTGCAACTAGAGGCTGAACCAACGTCTGCATCCGCAACACGACTGCGGAAGAGATATACAGAACCATAAAGCAACATCATGTCACTCATTTCTGTTGTGCACCTATTGTATTCAACATCCTCCTTGAACACCCAAATCAACAGTCCTTTCCCTGAGAGACTGTGTTGGGTGTGGATTTCGTTGGCACATATATCCACATGACCTGGGAGAATGCGAGGAGATTTTGAGAAATAGAGTAACGTTAAAGTCGCTACTGTAAGCAGGTCTTGCAGAAAGGCACTTGGTTTTCCTGTGTCTGCCTGGGTATGGTAAGTTTTCAGTTTCGGCTGCGTGGAGAGGGACAGGTAACATGGTTATGTGTATAAGATTGGGATCTTGTCTGTGATGGATAAGGCTTAAAGCTGCAGGGGTTGGGATTTTGGCTTATTTATTCTTTCAGGGGTATATCTTTACGTCTCCCCTCAATGTCTAAGATGAGGATGGCAGTGTAGGTGTTTTTTTACTCCCTGGTTTTTTAGTTTCAATTTTAATTCAGTTTCAACAAGATTTTTCTCATATGATTTGTTAGTGGTTGGCGAATTAAGTGATGCCTCATAGATGCCTATGCGGACATGATGCCTCATAGATGACTTACTGGAGGAGGAATACTTAATTAGTGTACATATAATTTCCAAAGCAAGATGCTTATGTCGATTATAATTGAGTATGGTTGAGTCTTGTGCTGACAATTATAATTGACTTTTGTTTACCATGGTTGATGTCCATATTGACTTTTGTGATTATAGTTGAATTTTTTAGTACGAGGATTGACTTTTGTTAACTAATGTATATCTACTTTACAAAGCATGATTCCATGTTGACTTTAGTTTACTTTTGTTGACTAAGATTGATTTTGTTTGATTATGGTTGATTTTCATTGACTATGACTATGTTTGAATTATGTGCATATTATTTCCAAAACATGATATGCATGTTGACTATAGTTGACTATGGTTGATTAATGTACATATAATTTCCCAAACATTATGCCTATGTGGAATATAGTTGACTATGGTTCTAAACTTTTTTTAAAATTTATGTCCATATTGACTGCAGTTGACTATGTTGATTATATATATAATTTCCAAAACTTAATGCTCATATTGACTATATTTGACTATGGTTACATAATTTCCATAACTTGATGGTTATATTAATTATAGTTCACTGTGGTTGATTTGTATTAACTATTATTAATTGAATTCACAAACCTACTAATTCAATATACAATTAAAAAAACATAAATTAAACAATAAGTTTTTTAAAATATATATATTATTGAGAATGTCTTTCTCGGGCCTAATGGTTAAGAGCATGTGTTTCCTCCTAAGAGGTCACAGGTTCAAAACCAGAGGGGGGTAGAGTATGTATGCCTTCGTAGACTTAGCAGTCAAATTGCTACGCGGAGGTGGGTCCCTTGTCCCACAAACAAGGGGGTCTCATACACCAATTTGGTGTCTGGCTTGGCTGTGACCTTAAAAATGGATATTATTATTTTATTATTTACGTGTCAAGGGAAACCAAAGTTGATGATTATGGACAAGAGTTTAGATAATTCTATATGTTGACAACTATCACTATGAAGTTCATGACAATTTACATAGACTAAACTAAAAAAAGTAAAAGACAAGTGCACATTAGCTAAACATAACATTATTAGTTAGATGAACTGACCAAAGCTTAATCTTAAGCATTGGTTCCAATTGGAAAGAGAAATTTTGAGGTCTAAAATGGGCTTCATAAGGAATATTATAAAATAATAATGGAAATAATAAAATAAGCTTAGATTAGATCATCAAATTTTAGAGGGCAAAAATATAAAACTAATTTTTCAATTCATATTTTCAATTTTTTTACTCGAAATTAGAGTGGAAGCACTCGTTGGTTGTGGAATTTAATTCATCATCCAAGGAGTATTCATGTTGCGTACTTTTGATGGACTTTACGACACGAAAAATGAGAAATACATGAAAAACGTGAATGCAATCACATTTTTCATGTATTCCTCATTTTTCTTATAGCAGGTCCATCAAATGTATGCAACATGGGTATTCATTGGATGGGGAATTAAATTCTGCACCCACTGAGTGCTCCCACTTGAAATTTGAATAAAATCTCAAAAAGATAAGTTGAAAATATGAGTTCAAAAAGTATTTTTATATTTTTATATTCTTTAATCTTTTTACTTTTTTTACTCCAAAAATGGTGAATCATCTCCAATGGTTGACATCATCATCTTCAATCCTATTGGTTCTTAAAAAGTTGATTTTGGTTGTACAATTTTGTTTTGAGACCCATTTTACAATACTTGGATCTTAACGTGCATTAATACAGAGGCAACTGACTCGATGGACCCGTGCCCACTGGCATGCCCACACCAAGTGGCGCCTAGACGTAGTAGGCAAGCAAGTGTGATATGGCGGGAAAGGCAGCGAGTAGGGCGTGACGAGTGAGTGATCGGGAAGCGGCATGGAGTACACGGCAAGCGAGCAACCAATTACGAGTAGGATGTGCGACTAGCGAGAGACAGCTTGAGCAACAAGGCAGGCAAAGCGCCCAAGCAAGGGGTGTGTTCGCCTAGCAAAGGGGCACCCACACGCCCATAGGCAAGTTAGCCTGTCAGCCCAAGGGTGCACCCAACTGTGAAGGGACATCCACAAAACTTAAAGGTCAGCTCGGCAATGGAAGGGGTGTCGACCCACATTAAAATATAAGGGGTTGAATGCATATATATTGGAGAGAAGCATTTGACCAAAGAGGCATAAAGAAAGTTCGACAAGCAAAGAAATCACAAAACAAGTTATGTGATATTGCAGAGTGAATGGGGTTGCGATATCGCAACGCATGAGAGTTTGTGATGTTGGAGAAACTCAAGGAGGTTGCACATCACAGAAAAGGTAGCAAAGGAGGGTGTGGGCAAGGTGGGGTTCACCCAGTGATCCTAGTGACTTGGGAAACTTTGTTGGTTCTATTTTGGGGCAAAGCACTTGGGGTTTCTAAGCAAGTCACAAGTGTAGGGCATGACTGCACCACTTGTGAGATTGGGTGGACAAGTTTGCTAGTTTGGGCCAGGCTGTTGCCACGCCATTGTAATTTTAAAATCGTTGTTGTACATTATTTGAACAGTTAGTAAAAGTAGGAGCGAACTAATTTGGGTAGTTTCCCCCTCCCATCGTAGATTTTTGTTTACTGTCGTATTTGTGATATCGCACTATTATATTGTTGTTGATGTTTATCACACGTTTATGAAGTAAATGTAAGTGAAGTAAAGTGAATTGATTAAAGTTTATTTCTACTGCATAATTGAACATAAAGAACACTTGAATGAAAAATTTACTAGGTGTTGAAATGTTAGGCGTAGTCTGGGTTAGAATAGTTATTATTGCGACAAAATATCATTTGTGCCTAGTGAGTGCAATCACATTTTTCATGTATTTCTCATTTTTCTTGTAGCGAGGTCCATCGAAAGTATGCAACATGGGTACTCCTTGGATGAGGAATTAAATTCCACATCCAACGAGTGCTCCGGCTCGAAATTTGAGTAAAACCACAAGGAGATAAGTTGAAAATATATATTTTTTAATCTTTTACTTTTTTTAACTCCAAAAATGGTGAATCATCCCTCATGGTTGACATCATCATCTTGAACCCTATTGGTTCTTTTAAAATTGATTTTGGTTGTATATTTTTGTTTTGAGACCCATTTTAGTTTACTTGGATCCAAGTATATTAAGAGTCAAGACGTACATGTGGATCCGTCTAAGATCCAAGTCATTTAGGATTAGTCAGCCCTAACCACTCTAACAGAACTTTGCATCTTTTTGGGCTTTGCCAACTTTTATTGGAGGCTTATGTTGGGATTCTCTCATATCACTTGATATTTGAGTTAGGTTACCAAGGGCGGAGCAAAAGCAAAGTTTTTCTGGTCTGAGTCCCAACAGAAGGCATTTGTTGAGCTGAAGCATTGTCTCTACTCTGCGCCTATACTCACATTGCCAGACCTGCGACAACCATTTGAAATTGAGACAGGCACCTCCGACTATGCTATTGGTGTAGTCCTCACCCAGCAAGGGCATTCAATGGTTTATCACAGAGACACTTTCTGATACAATTTTGAAATACCCCACTTATGATAAAGATATGTATTCTATCATGCAGGAATGTTGGCAATGGAAATATTACATTCTATGGAAAGAGACGATCATCCACACAAATCATTGACCTCTTCATTTTATACGGACATAAGAGAAGTTGCAGAACAATCGTCATTAGAAGTGGTCTACATATCCACAACAATTCCACTTGAACATTAAATACAAGAAGGGCAGCACCAATCATGTTGCAAATTGCCTCAGTCGACCCCCAGTTGTAGCACTGGCTACTATTCTCAACTCTTGTGACCACGAGACCTCTTGATGGACGCAATTGTACAAAAAGAATCTCGAGATCACCACCACATACCAAATGCTAGTGGATGGCAAGCAAGTTCCAAATTTCCACCTCTAGTACGCATTATTATACTACCCGAGCCACCTTTGTGTTCCTTTAAGTGAGCATGCCAATCTGATTTGAGAGGTGCACTACAGTTGAGTCGTAGGACACTTTCATGTGGAGAAAATTGTGGTCATATAATAGAAGTATTTTTACTCGCCAAAACTCTAACAGGATGTTGGAAAATACATTAGATCCTACATTGTTTGTGACATTTCCAGGCCAACCATCAAGAAGCAATGCATGTACACTCCTCTGCCTACTCCCAAGCAACCCTAGGAATCCATCTCCATGGATTGTTTGTTGGGCCTCCCTTATACCAAGCATGGTAATGGTTGCGTATTTGTGGTCATGGACATATTTCCTAAGATGGTTATATTGGTGGCCTGGAAGAATAGTATCACAGCAAAGGACACTACCAAACTCTTGTTTGAATGAGTATGGGTACATTTTTTGATCCTGTAGACCATTATATCATATCGGAATATAAAATTTCTAAGCACCTTATGGTCAAGCCTCTGGACACTATTGGACACCAAGCTCACCAAGTCAACTGCATTCCATCCCTAGACTGAAGGTCAGGCGAAGGTTTTCACTGGCATGATAGTGCACATATTACGCATGTACAACTCCAAGCATCCACGAACCTAGAATGAGAGCCTCCCTTATGTTCAGCATAGTTATAACAGAGCTCTCCATAGCTCGACTAGTTGTAGTCCCTTTCAGGTGGGTCTAGGATTTCAACCATTGTGTATGATTGGTGTTGCCATGTCTCATGCAACTACACAGATAGAATCCAAACATGTACAGTTTGAGGTTGATAAAACAAATAGGTTTATTGAACACATCCAACACATTCCCCAATAGGTGCATGACATCTTGGATAATTGCAATTCCAAGTACATGAGGTGGCATGATCAGCATTGAGTGCCACATAAGTTTCAAGCGAGCAACAAATTTTGGTTGCATCTGTAGAAAGAACGTCTTGTCGAATTCCATCAGAAGCCCTCACCACTCTGATACAGGCTTACACCATCACCAAGGAAATGGGAGACAATGCTTTCAAGCTTAGCATTCCCCCATTCCTCGACCTGCACCCAGTGTTCAATTTTGACCACCTTCGGCCATACTTTCCACTATTGTTGGACACATCAGAGATTGCATAACAGTTAACACCAACAGAGTTCAACCTAGAATGCATGGAATAGGCCACAACTGGTCGGATCATGGACACACATATCAAGAACACTCGCTGACAAAAGATCTAACTGTATCAAATCATCAAAGTAAGCCAACTCTTGCACTAAGGCAAGTGGCTCACCAGGGACCAAATTCAAAAGAAGTTTCCCCGTGTCATGGAGGCACTAATGCAATGGGAACCATTGCTTCCTAAGGGGGGAGGATTGATCTAGGTGGATATCGATGACTAATCTCCTATTCCACTTGGACCCCCACCATTGTTTCTTTTGGTTTCCTTAATTGTAGCATAGCTTACTATTTTTGGTAGTTTTCGTGTCCTAAACTTCTAGAGCCATTTTGAGGCCCTTAACATTTTTTTAAATGGCCTATGATTAAAGGTTTGTAGTTGAAAGTTGTAGTCCTCTGATAGATCTTTCTAATGAGGTATTGTACGAGTCAAACAGAGAACGTATGCTAAAGTTACAACCCTGGGAAGTTGATGCACCAACTAACTCCAACAAGGCCGAAACACTTTTGGTGCTTAATCTCCTAGAATTAGGTTTTTGGATGTTTAGGGTTTTCCATTGTTTCTCAATAATCAAAAGGCCTTCGAACCTCATTGTACTCACAGTTTAGAAGGCATGTAGCTCCCAAATCTCTTCTCAAAGATAGGTACCATCGCCCGAGCTAGTTTGTTTCCATTTTGCATGTAAACAGTTTTTCAGTATTTGTTATTAATGAATTGAAGTTCAGTTTTCATTGTAGCTCTTTGCTTTTGTTTAAACATTTATTTCATTTCGTTCCTGCATAAATCTAGATCCAAAAATTCTCGTGCATGCTAATTCATGGCCATGCAAAAAAGCCATCTTCCACAGTAGAGAGGAAACCCATAGTTTTCCACACAACCCAAAATCTTTGCAACCATATACAAACCCCTCACTACTTGCTTACTAAATGAATTATCCCACCTACAGTGGGGGTATGTCGCGAGTGTAGCAGAAAAACTGAAAAGCACGGCCTCTCAACCCATAGTGCTTGAACGAAGAGTAGCTTGTCATGAAATTGAAAGGTGGTAATAGTTGTTTGCATGTGTGTGCATGGGGTGGGCTGACCACACCACCATCCCAGCCACCCCAACCCCCCCTTCCACCCCTCTCTATTGTCCCAAATTCGGATACTGCAATTGGGCTCTATCACATGCAAAAAAAACACTCGAGACTCAATAGGAAATTAGAGAAGCTAAGAAGGATATTGTTAATGAGCAAGAGTATTTGTGATTGTTATTGACTGGGTGTTAAATCTTGGCAACACAAAGGGTAGACAAAATTAGTAGTTTCACACAATCGACTTATATTGGCAATTGAAATTTCTTATGGGTTAAGTCCTCCTTGAGAGGAATGATGCTAAAGATGAGATCATGTTAATGATGGACAAGCTCCAATTTCAGTCCTTAGAAATGAATAAGCGCTTAGCAACGATTGAGATTGTCATTCTACAAAGCAAGGGCACAACCCCTCCTAACAATCATGTGAATCCTAAACCCGTTCGGGTTGTCACCTCCTATTAAGTCTTATCATCTATCAAGGTCCTAAAGGTCAGTTTTTGTGGTCCAAATAAATGTATGTTCATGGATAGTTGTCACTATGAACTCTTAGGAAAATATGCCTTAGCCTTATTATAGTTTTGAGGACATATGTTATCTTCCTGAAATGTTAGTATATTACTATCCTTTTGGACAAAAGTCCTACTATTTTGCCTTTTGCTTGTTTTTCCTTTGGCTCGATTTCCTCAGTGGCAAGTCAAGGCAAACAATAGACTAATTTCTATTGTAACTCTCTTTGATTAATGGAGAGCTTTAACTTAGGGAGAAAAAAATAAATAATAAAAAATTTAATTAAATTCAAAGTAAAATATATAAATTAATATTATTTTCTAACTTACCTAGAAAAGTGGATGGTAGAGTAGCCCCAATTTGTAATTAACCACACTAAAGCCTAAGTATGATTACGAGAAATGCATAGTCCTCATAAGACTTTGTATCTCTTCATTCCTAGCTCTTAAAATTCATTTTCACTGCTAGCTCTTAAAGTTCATTTATAATGGTAACTTGATAGTCATCTAATTGCTTCTCTAACATTTTTGCTCGCTATCTAGTTTGGTCGATAATTTATTAAGTTTTGATGGTTTCATTATTGTCCATACCTCAAGCAAGGATTGGTGACCGATTTCTCCATTTTGCGTAGATTTTGGGGTAATATATGAGGAATGAATGCTCTGTGTCTTTTGAATGTCATTCATAAATTTCACTTAAAACCGTCATTCACAATCTAGTCTACATTACTATAAGATGACAAACTTGTTCATAGTAATGACTTTTGTGTAAGATTTTACAAAACAATTATTCTATCCAAAAAAGAAACTAGTGCTTATAAAGCTTTATCCATGACAGATAAGATTGGCATGGATAGAAGAAAATTAACTAACACCAAAAAATCACGAACAACGTTGCTTGGGAGCGAGAGAGAAAGCAAGAAGCAAGGACGTAAGCGGGAAGTAGCAACGGGGAGCAACATTTTCAAAAGCTCCCAGGTCGAGAGCGAATCAGAGTGAATTTTTATATAATATATGTTTTTATATATTTCGATGCATATGTGTCAACAAAAGCATGTAGAATGATGAATTAGAAATAAATAAATAAATAACAAAAAAAAATTAACAACAACAACAACATGGATTAAACCATATAACATCAATAATCTAGAAGTTATAATCTTCATCAACCACATCCACAAGTTAGTAATATACAACATATTGAATCTCATTATTCATCAATCTTAAAGTTTCAAGCTTTTAAAATTCATTATATAACATTTGTCATCATTGATCATTAAATTTGTACTTGTAACCATTACCATTACCAAGTAACCAAACTATAACAAAGAATATCTAACATGAAATGAAATGTTTCAACTTTCACGAAGCATCATTGTTGAACCAAATTAATTACCCATCATTTAATTGTCAACCTGGGGGTTTCATAAAACTTGTGAAATGTACGTGCACTGTGCATGCTAGAAATTAACTTTCAATATAGATCAATCTAACTAGGAAACCAAATAATGATCAATGCTTCTTTCAGAAAAATTAGCAAATAGATTTTTATTTTTATTTTTTTTAAGTGTAACTATATGTTATGTATAATATTTGTTTTTTATCATTTTTTATTTTTTTAATGAAGTGCTTTTTTATAATATTTGTATATTTATAGGTTTTGTCATGATTTTTGTTATGTTTGTTTGTATGTATATTTTAGTTTGTCCCACCATGTGACAGCGTCCAAGTTGTCCCTATCTTCCATTGCATGCAAAGAACCAAACACTCCAATGCTAGTGAAGTATTTCCCTAATTCTCCATGCAATCTAACACACTCCTCTCATTAGGGACTAGCTTTTCTAACATTATTATATACCCATTTTGTACCTCTAGATCTGTATGGGGTTTTCTTCTAACCACACCCCCAAGTGCAAGTTTTTCCAACCAAGATAGAGAGTAGTATTTAAGCCTATGGATATATGCCAAGGCATGTAGTGGAACATTAAGTTTATTCCACCATGCACACACAAAATTGTAATTTTGATCATACAAGTTGGGATCTTTTAGCTGAACAATATCTTTTATTTTCTCCAACATGTTATCCATCTGCTCATACACTTCCCCAATCAATGGTGCATCTGTATCCGCAAAACGAATCATATTATAATTGGGTTTGGTGCATTGCAAAACACCCTCACGTGTGCCCAAAACAGACCATCAAGAGCAGTCTCCCCCACCTCTTCAAAACCTACCTTGTCAGGTGTGATTGGAGCCTTGTCCTTTGTTACCTGCCAATGTTGACTTGATACCATGTTAACCAATGACTCTCTTACCTTCAAAAGGCACCTGAAGGTGAGGTAATAGCTAGCAAATCTAGTCTTTCCAATCTTCAATAGCTCCAACCTTGAGTGACTGTGGGAAATCCTATGGGTATTGCTATGATTGGTAATAAATTTTATCATTCTTTTGCCTCTCTTGTACAAATAACCAATCCACTTGTATTGAAGTTCTTTGATCTTAATAATATCATGCATCAAAAGGTTTATTGTGTGAAACAAACACCCAGACCAAAATGTATTGGGGTGTTTATTCTCAATGATTGCTCTTGCTGCCTTACAATTAGAATCATTATTAGTGATGACTTGGATGACATTATATGGCCCAATATTTTCAATTGTTTGAAGTAAAGGTTCTACAATGGTGATGGAATTGAACTTTTCTGAGTAATCATGTGTTGAAAGAAAGACTTCCCCAGTAGCAAACACACCAAGAACACATATCAATGGTGTTGATACCTAATCATTGGGATTGAGTGAACACTTGTAAATAATGGAAAATAAAGAGTTATCGGGAATGAGAACTATCTTGAGTGGTCTCGGAAAATCAAATACACTCTCATTTTCAATTATTTGTGGAAATGAGTTTGTGTAGGAGAAGGAGATAATGAACTTGCAAAGCCTACTTCAGACAAGGAATTTGCCTTTTGGGAGAACAAGAATAGCAAGGCCTATGTCTTGATTGCAGCATCTGTGAATACAGAGGTTAATCATCATATTTCACAATTTTCAAATGATTTTGAAGCCTTACAGAAGTTGAAGGAACTCTATGACTCACACTCCGTGCTTGAAGTTGTCCAAATGATGATTAATTGTTCAGTGTTGAACTACAAAATGATGATCCTCTTGCTCTAGCATCAGAAGTAAAATCTATTATGCATGATATCAAAGTCACTAATGTTGAACTAGACATTCCTCTGATAACTTTTTTCAAGGCACCTTATCTCACTTATTCAAATTATGTGGAGTCATTGCAAGAAAATGGAAACCTCAAAGAAATTACCTTTGACTCCCTTGTGAATAAATTTACTGAGAGAAATAAAGCTTTTGGGAAAAAGACAGCTCCTCAGTCTTCTGAAGAAGCTGTGTGTCTTGCACATAGAGAGAAGAATCATGCTCAAGATTCTTCTAGAGGAAGAGGTGGTCAAAGAGGAAGAGGAAGAATAAATTTCAGAGGCAGGGGGGGCAAACACTCTCGAGAAAAGTTCGATCTTCATTGCATACGTTGCAATAGAGATGAATCACATGATGCATCCACATGCAAGTTGCCTTGGGACAAAATTGAGCAGGAAAGAAATCAAGCCAAAGGTAAAACCAATGACAAAGAGAAATGTAAAGCACCTGAATCCACTCACTATGTGGTGGCACATTGTAATATTAGACTAAATGAAGACTTGTTTAATGCTTTACTTGCTTCTTGGAAAAATGATTGGTTGCTTGATTCAAGAGTAACTTGCCACATGACTTTTAAAAGAGATTTTTTTGAAGAATTCACTAACAATGTTGATGGAGCAGTGTACTTTGTAAACAAATCAAAACTCAAGCCATCAAGGCTTGGCACAATCAAGCTCAAATTACCTGGTCTTCCAGACTTTCTTCTACATGATGTTTTATATCTCCCATAGCTGAGGAGAAACTTGTTGTCCTTGGTCCACATCCGCCAGCAAGGACACTCCATTCATATGTTTGATGGCAAGGGTGAGGTGAGAAAAGCATCAGATCACTCACTTGTCATGACGAGGATAGAAGAAGAAAGACTTTTCAAGTTCCAAGGTACCTTCGCTTGTGCACAAAATTTCTCATATAGTTCTCATTATGATGAAGGTACATTTCCATCAAGTCTTTTATGGCATGCTAGATTTGGACACTTGAACTATGACAGCCTTCGCTCGTTGAAGAAAAATGGTATTACTGGTTTGCCTACAATTCCTACGAAACTTAAGCAATGTGATGTTTGTATTCTAGGAAAGCATAGTAAACAGTCTTTTCATGATTCACATTCCAGAGCACATAGAAAACTTGAACTCATTCATTCAAATTTATGCGATCCAATGTTTGTTCCTTCTACAAATGGAAATAAATATATGATGACATTTATTGATGACTACACCAGAATTTGTTGGGTTTATTTATTGAAGAACAAATCTGATGCTTTTTAAGCATTCAATGACTTTCATACATGGATTGAAAATGATGCACAATCTCATATTGGCTCTATTCGCACTGATAATAGAAAATAATACACCTCAAATGAATTTGAAAACTATCTTTGCCAACATGGGATCAAACATCAAACAATTGTGCCTTATGATCCCCAATAGAATGGAGTAGCTAAAAGGATGAATAAGACAATCTTAAATATGGTACATTCCATGATGTTTTTCAAGAATGTAAAATTGATGTTTTGGGTTGATGCAGTTCTATGTGATGTATATGTAAAGAATAGATGTCCATCTAATGCTATTAGAAACAAGACTCCTTATGAAATGTGGTATGGCCACATTCCTTCGATAAAGCATCTCAGGGTCTTTGGTTCCACCTATTATGCATTGATACCAAAGGTACATAGAAACAAACTTGGTGCAAGGATTATTATGTGTATCTTCTTGGGGCATTCAAATACCTCCAAAGTATATTGCATCTATGATGAAGTTAATAAAAAGTTTGTTGTATCTAGAGATGCAATCTTTCTTGAATCTTCAAATTGTTGAGCAACAACTTGATCGCTTAGATAGATTCAGACATGTAAAATCATTTCAAGAATTTGATAATCATATTCCACATCTTGAAGGTGGGATTCCTATACTAGATCAATTTGTGGAATTTTCTTCTAAAGCACTCTCTCCCCCACATGAAACTCCAACCATTGATGATACTTTGAGTGATGTGATTGACAGAATTAGGAGACTCAATCTTGATTTAGTGCCAACTCAATCAATTGAGAAACTTGGACCATCTCAAAAAGGTCCCCTAAAGTCACTGACAAAGACACTTTAAAGTGTTCATCTTGATGAGGTTTGAAAGAGAGGAACAAGAAATTCAACCAGGAAAAATGGAGATGATTATGATTCACCTGTTGATATGGATGTTTCTTATGATTGTGAACTGAATTTGTCTACAGATTTTGATCCAACTTCCTTCAAAGATGCCGCTTCTCATGATGAATGGAAAGAAGTAATGCAAAAGGAGTATGATGCCTTAATAAACAATGGCACTTGGAAGTTGGTTGATCCTCCATTGGAAACCAAACCAATTGGCTGCAAGTGGGTCTACAAGGACAAGTATAAAGTTGATGGCCCACTTGACAAGCACAAAGCCAGGCTTGTGGAAAAAGGTTTTGCACAGAAGGAAGGGGTCGATTATGAAGATACTTTTTCCCCCACAGCAAAATGAGCTACCATCCAGACACTATGCCTTAACAGCTCAGAACGCTTGGAAAGTCCATCAAATGGATGTAAAAACTACTTTCTTGAATGGATATCTGAAAGAGAATGTTTTTATGTCCCATCCTGAAGGAATTGTTGTGAAGGGACATGAACATAAAGTATGCAAACTTGTGAAATCCTTGTATGGCCTCAAGCAAGCATCGTGAACCTAGAATGAAAAGTTAACTGAGCATCTTCTAAAGCTCAACTTCAAACATTATGATCTTGATGATGCAACTTTGTTTGTCAAGAAAGTTGGAAAAACAATTGTATATCTTGTGGCATATGTAGATGATATTTTGATGAAAGGGAACAATGAGAGCTACATTGCATCCATAAAGAAGGAATTGAGGAAAGGTTTTGAAATCACTGACTTGGGCTATGTTCACTACTATCTTGGTATTCAAGTAACTCAACATCCAAAGTCTATATTCCTCTCTCAAAAGAAGTACATTGGAGATTTGTTGAATAGGTTTGGCATGGTTGAGTGCAATCCTCTAACTAGTCCAATGGAACAAAACTTAAAGCTCACATCCATTGAAGGAAAAAAATTTGAAGATGCAACAAAGTATAGACAACTTGTAGGAAGTCTAAACTACCTGGCTACTACCAGACCAGACATTTCGTTTGTTGTTGGAATCCTCTCCAGGTTTATGCAAAAGCCTTGTGAGGGATATTAGTTTGCCACAAAAAGAGTTCTAAAATACTTAAAGGGAACCCAAGACTTTGGACTCCTGTAGTAGCCCTCTGCGTCCTCTTTCCAATGCCACCAGTCTGATCCAAATTGGATTCTCGAAGGAAGCATTATGCACAATCTCCCAAGATGACCCGATTATATAAGAAACTACAGTTCGTCCTCTTTCTGTACCTTCTTAGAAAATTTCAACCCGATGCTCAGAGAGAAAGTTATGACGATTTTCCTCAGGTCACCTGTTTGGAATGTAATTCGGGAGTTTGCAAAAAGACCAACTTCCTCAGATCATATCTCCGCAAATATAGCACAAAAATCTCTAAAATTTAGACCCAAGGTTTAGTATGATTTCTTCTCAAATGTTTTTTTTTTCGCTTCTGAAACATCGCAGGAAAAAAATTTAAAAATTAAAAATTAAATAAAATTAAAAAAAAAAAAAAAAAATTATAGCGAAAATTCCACAATGGCCTATTTGGAGCAGCGAAACCCTAGAATCCAAAGCTCTTATACCAAATGTTATGAAACCAGCTTACAAAAAGATAGGAAAGATAGTTGAATGCCTTAGAATTCAGCCTCTTTTAGGGGGCAACCTCCTTTACATTACAAAAAAGAACAATTCTTGGATGATATCAAATGACAAAACCTCCTTTCTATATATAGGAGTCTAAGGGGTCACAATATAACCAATCCGACCTACAATAATAATATAAAGGCACAAAATAACAATAGAGTGATTCTATGGGGCACAGTAATAACAATATGGGGACAATAGGGGCACAACAATATTAATAAGGGATACAAATACAATATTAATGGGGGCATCACTAGTATTATAGGGACCTAACATTAAAACTTTGTCTTTTAAGTGCCACACATTTTCATGCTATTCTACACACAAAAATATTCACAACGACGCAAGAATCACGTCAATTGGAGTCTGTATGCAAAAGTTATGCCACTCAGAATTTGACCTTCCTGTTTTCACACCTATAGTTTAGGAGGATGTCGCGTCAGCCCCCATTATTCAGAGAAAATAGCTAGACATGTGTTTTTTATGTAGAATACTCTAGAAGAGTCTTTTTTGTAACTCTAGTTAAGATTGATGTAGTCAAACTTAACCACTAGGAGGCTATCAAGCTATGTTATAACCGGGCGACTAGGAAGAAGAGGAATTTCATTATTTCAAGAGCATTTGTTCCATAGATGAGAAAATATAGGCAAGAGAGATAGGAGGTACAGCACACAAAGATGATATATGCACTATAGTATCCCACGAGCCACAGAAATTACTTCTTTGTATCTATATCCATATTTCCAAACAGAGAAAGTGGGTGTAGTAGCCTCACCTTCTAGCTGGGTTTTCTCCCGAAATGGTTTCCCAAAGAGCATATCTTGTGTCTTATGTGTGTAGGCTTGTTTTATTCATTCCCTACTTTTCTGCATAATTTATATTCTCATGCATGCACTAATTATAGTAAAATCTATAGATCTAGAAATTAAATGAAACTGTAATAGTGTAGAATCTTAGATTTTTAATATAATATTATCATATCTGTTGTGACGAATTGTCCAATGGAATATCCACGGCAGGTTATCGATCATGTGGAAAATGTATCATTTTTTTAAACATGATGTAAAGTGAAATTCCAAGTGCCATTAGTGGAATACAAACAGTCATATGTAATCTAAAGAGTCATGAGGGTAGTCCAAGAGTCAGGAAGGGGAATGTCAACGGTCACCCCACCCTTTGTTATAAATAGAACCTCATAACTCATAGAACAAGATTTTGGGAGCCAAGCATTTTCTAGGCATTTCTTAGAGAGTGCTTGGAGATTATTGTGACGAGCCTTGGCTTCTCCACAATGTAGAGCGAGCACATCTCTTTGGAGGAGCAAGCGATGTTGACTGTAACGTTCCACTATTGGTGCTAGTAGTTGTCATGGTTGTATGTTTGGATGGAACTTTCACTTTATATAATATAACAGAACCATCATATTTCATGCATATGTTGTTATTGTAGTTCGACTATTCTGGTTACTTTAGCAATGTATGTAGTTTTACTTACGCATTGATGTATGGACTATTTTGTATGTGATTGTATGAATCTTATTGAAGTGTGTTGTTGGTTTAACTCATCACTTTGGATTGTCGACTATTCTGCTTTCCAGTTTGTGATATCATTCAGCTCATGTGTTCCTTTCAGGTTGTGTACTATTATAGGCTTCTAAGGGACACACCTATTTTCCCCCTCCATGTATTAGAACCTCCCCATGCATCTCTCCTGACTAGTTGCAAGGTAACAAACTTGTTTCCGACAAGGATATCTTGCTTACCTCTGCGTGTTATTGCAGTCAAGGCATAGCTTTACTACCCACTGCTTGGGCTCCTACTCCAAACAGTGTGAGTCTAGTCGAGACTCCTTACCGGGGATATCCCCTAACATGTTGGTGGGTCCAGCACTGTCAACAAGTTCATAAGGTTATATGTACCACAATTGGGTATTAGGGCCTTAACTATGGTTAGGGAAGGAATATCAGTTGTTTAGTTCTTATTTAAATCTTCTTGGGTTCAAAATTATGAATAATTCCTCAAATCAAAAGCCTTTTATAGACAATCCTTAGCATATCATTATGAATATGGGTGGCATTTATAGGTTTACCACAACAAAAATGAATCTCAAGTATTGTACCATGAATGGAGGAGGAAAACAAGGGCCTTAGGCTCTAAGTGAAAACTTTTTTGGCTCAAGTGCCACAAATGATGCCTCAAATCATCACTTAGATTATTTTTAATAGATGTTCAACCTTTGGATTAGATGCAAATGACATTATGATCTTTTTATGAACCATGTATACAATTTTTTTTCTTTGGCAATGGTCAAAGAAGGAATATAAAATGATTCTAGACCATATCAAAATATTTTCATGCTCAAACATTCTGAAGGAGGCATACGCCTACTGCACAAAACTTTTATAAGTAATCCTTCACCTCCCATTATGAATAAGGGCACAATTTACATCAAGAATGGTTCTTAGAGCCTCTATCATGGTCAAGAAAGGAAAATAATGGCCTTGATACCTAATCAAAGCTTCATGGGCTCAAGCACCATGAAGGAGGTTGAGAACCACTTTACATATCCTTGCTAAAAAATATTTGACCTTTGGGTAAGATATGGGAGCCATTTAAATTTTCACACACCATATGGAACTTAGGGGCTTGATAATGGTGAGGGACAGAACACAAGTTGTTAAGAACCTATTTAACTCTTCTTTGGATCAAGTTGAGTGAATTAGTTTTTGAACCATCATATAATACCTCTATAGAGGACATTTTTCCTTTGGTTGGGAAAATGGATGTCATTAGCACATTTTGCATAGTATAAGTGGCTCTTAAGACATTTACTATGGTCAAAGGAGGGCAATAAGTTCCTTAGGGCCTAAATTAAGATTCATAATCTCAAAAGTTATGATAAAATCCTTGAACAACTTGACACGCAACCTATCTATAGAATATTTGGTCTTGGGGTGGGATGTACATGTTGAAATGAGGTGTTGTACTCAAGGCAAGTCATTCCAGTTGGGAGCAATAAACTAGGGATAGCAAGTCAATAATTAAGTCAATAGGTCGACGATCAAGTGGAGAGAAATTACCCTAATCGAGTAATCAAGAAACCAAAAAAATAAAGTAATCACCCAGAGTATCCCTAGGGATTTCAATTGGCTATAAGTGCATGTTGAATAAGATTGATGGTCGATAAGAGGTTCAAAAAGACTCATATCTAACAAGAAATAGTCGAAAAATAGTTATTAATCTTGAGATTCCTAGTATATTATCCAATGATATTTAGTCACTCTTATTAATTTGAGATGCTTTGAACAAATATTTGTGTGCCTATAAATAGAGCATGAAGTACTATTGATGAGATGATGACGATAAAATCACAATCAATGGGGATCGAGTGATGTATGAATGCATTGGTCTTCGGTGTGGACCAAGGTCAACATTGATTGTAAATTGGTTGTAATGTTCAATTGAGAATATAAGGGTGATGAAGCTCATAGGTTGGTTGGTTTTATTGATTAATCTTCCATGGAAAATATTTAATGGTATGCCATTCTTTATTTTATGATCTTAAGTTCTCTAATGATCTTTAAAGGTTTATGTTAATTCAGATTCTAGTCTAGTTTATAGTCTAGATGACTTTGTATTTGGAATTTTTGTATTTAATATGTAAATCATATGTCTTAAGCCAAATATATGGTATTAGAGCTCAGTTTAGCTATAGATGGATGCCTATACTATCAAATGTTATGGATCTTTGACCTAGACATATTCAAGAAAAGCACTCTTCATTAGATCAAAGATAAAACTATTTGAGTGGGATTCTTAAGGTATAACTTTAAGATAAAAAAAGGTGGATAACAATAAAATAATTCAGATTGATAAGTTTAATGGCCAAAGCTTTGGAAGCCTAAAATGTAGTATATCCTCATATATTTAGAATAATGGATCATTCTATATTTTGGAACAACTCTGACTAGCATGTCAATGGAGGATTGGGAGAAACTCAAAATAAATGTGAGGAGTATGATTTAACTTTGTCTTATAGATTTGGAGTGGTTGAATGTCTCAAGGGAAGAAACTACAAAGAAAATATGGGATAAGCTTAGAAAATTATAACAATTGAAATCACAAGTAAACAAGTTGTGTGTTTAGAATAAACTTTACCTTCTGTTAGTGTCAGTCTTTACAGCCTTCCTCCAGTGATCAAACATGCTCTTACAAAGTTATTTTGAAGTGTCAAGGTCAAATTTTGTCATTTCAAAGAGTTTTCAAGCAAAATTTGGTCACTAGGCATTAGTGCTAGGGTTTGTCTAATAGCATGGTATTCCTCCCTAATTCCTAAACTCTGTTTTCCCTTACCTTTCCCCTCATGAAAAACCTAATTCAATTGCCTATCCCATCTTCAAACTCCCTATGCAATTGAATCTCCTTCTCTATTGTCAAAACATGCAATGAAACCCTAATTCACCCATGACGTCCTCCCCTCCATCATGAAGATTTTTATTGTCCTTTCCCTTGGTGATCAAAACACACATTTTCCTAATAAAGTATTGATTTGCAAATGATGAGAGATGAGATGGCATGTTTGACATTGTGTGATTATTTACTTCAAAGTTCCCTGTTTTTTGTATATATTTTCC
>APFE031023545.1:671-18383 GCA_000404065.3 Pinus taeda | reverse complement strand
AATTGTAAGAAAGCCCTTTTTCTCTTTTTTTCTTCCAATTGTTGTGGTGTAACCCTTGTAGGTTGTGGAAGGTTAGGAGAAACAACACTTCCATCTTTATAGTTGTGAGGGGTAGACTTTCTTGTTGCCATAATTTTACTTTCCACTATGTAACAAAGCCCTTTTACTCTTTCCAATTGTTGTGGTGTTGCTCTAAATAAGGTGTTTCTCTTTGTATCCTCATAATGTGCTACCATTTCCTCTGTGAAAATTGACCACTTAACAAGTTGTTTACGAGAAAAAATCCCTTTATACCATAAGAATTGATCAGGTTCTAAATATGAAGTTGCAATACATACCTTTTGTAACAGTGGTACACCATGTAGATCAAAATATTGCTCCATCTGAAGTATCCAATTTACCGGATCCTTGCCATCAAACTTCCTCATCTTGCTTTTTCTTGATTTTAGGAGCTCGATCTTGAAATGAATATAACTCTGTACTTTCAGATCTTTAAGTTTTGAAATTGTGACCTGAAGTAGCCCTTTGCGTCCTCTTTCTAATGCCACCAGTCTGATCCAAATTGGATTCTCCAAGGAAGAGTTATGCCAAATCTCCCACAATGACCTGATTATAGACTAGTTCAATAGAGCGAACTTGTACGACATGACGCAAGTCACTGTTTCAACTTTTGGTTCTGAAAAATAAATATAAGAAACTATAGTCCGTCCTCTTTCTGTACCTTCTTACAAAATTTCAATCCGATGCTCAGAGCGAAAGTTATGACGATTTTCCCCAGATCACCTGTTTGGAATGTAATTCAAGAGTCTGCAAAAAGACCAACTTCCTTAGATCATATCTCTGCAAATAAAGAGAAAAGCTCTGAAATTTGGACCCAAGGTTCAGCGCGATGTCTTCTCAAATGGGTTTTTTTTTTTGCTTCTAAAACATCGCATAAAAAAGTTATAGTGAAAATTCCACGATGACTTATTTGGAGCAGCAAAACCCTAAAATCCAAAGCTCTGATACCAAATGTTATGAAACCAGCTCACAAAAAGATAGAAAACATAGATCAATGCCTTAGAATTTAGCCTCTTCGAGGGGGCAACCTCCTTTACATTACACAGATGAATGATTCTTTGATGATACAAGTGATAAAGCCTCCTTTCTATATATAGGAGTCTAAGGGGTCATAATATAATGAGAGCCGACATAACAATAATAATGTAAGGGCACAATAATAACAATAGTGGGCTTCTATGGGGCACAATAGTAACAATAGGGGCACTACATGGGTACATCAATATAAGAAGGGGGTTGTACTAATAAACATAAAGGGTTACACTAGTAGAATAGGGGCCTAACAGCACGACATTTAAAAATATTTTAATGTCTATTATTTAAAATATTTCAAAGAGAGATTTCTTATTCTATTTATAGGTGTTTTCTTTTTTAGACATAAATGAGATATGTAATTCCTTCCATGTTTATATGGAGTTGACATGTAACTTTTTAAAAATGTTAATAAAATAATAATTCTTATGTGTAAATGTATAGAGAGATTGTATCCTATAGATATATGATTTTTACTTCCCAATATAAAGGAGACATAGTGTACTAAAAAACATAGTAATAACAAAAACAACATTTGAATGTGACAATGCAAGTTATAAATAAAATATTTCAATGTCAATATGTATTATTGGGTCAATAGGTGCTCTTCATCCTAGTATGGTAGTGATGTTGTAATATAATGTTTAACATTTTGACTAAGTCAAATTACATAAAAATAAGAATAAAATAAAATCTAAAAATATAAAATTAAATAAAAAGATTAATGTAATATAATAATATTTTAACTAGGTCAAGATAAAATAAAATAAAATAATAAAAATATAAAAATAATGAAATAAAAATAACCTATTAAAATAAATAATATAAAAATAAAGAATGACCCATAGTATTGACCCATGGTATCATGTGGAATGTAGGCTTATTTAAAGGGGAAATTAAACCAACTTAGATTCACCTTAACTCCAGATCTAACCATTGTGCCCAAACAGATCAAAATCTCTTGATATGTTAACCTCTTTTAGAATCACAAGAGATTTGATCCCTCTTTGTCCCTGGTAATTTGAGTTGAGATGAATCTAGGCTAGTATAAAGCAAATGAATATATATATATATATATATAGTATTAAAAATGAAAAGAGACAAATATAATTCCATTTAATTCAATAATAAAATTTACTTCAATTAACAAATTAAAATATAGTAATAATAAAAAATATTTCAATGTTAAATATAAATAAAATATTTCAATATCTATATGAAACAAAATAATTGTATATGGAATTTTTATATAAAAATGTATACTGATTGAAATCATCACCTTTTGAATGTTTGTAATTTTCAGGAAGTGAAGGACACTTAAATTTATAAACTTGGATCGAGGAGGCGAAGTTAGGGCTTAGAACAGGGAGCAACATGAGCGAGCTAGTAACAATGGAGGGGCAAGGAGGAGGGAGTTCCAGTGCCTCCTACAGTAACATAGTATCAAGCAGAAGCAAAGAGGCGAGTTTGAGTGGATTCAGGAAACCTACGAAGGCAGAAAAAAAGAAGGCAAACACAAAAAATCTAGAAAGTAGCAAATCCGATGAACAGGAAGAGACTCATTGGGCAGTCAGGAGGGAGGAGAGACTAGGAGACAATAGCCAGAGAACCGAGTATAAATCTACAACGAGACCCTGTAAATCCAAGTCAAGCATTAAACCCTGGGTGGTCTTAAATTATCCTGCAATACAGGTGCATGGAGATCACATGATGACTTACGCAGTTATATGCAAGTTTATGGGTAAATGGCCTACAAAGAAGAATATGTACACATGGATAAGAAACAACTGGAAACCAAAGGGAGAAATAAATCTACATCTATGGTCCAAGGGTTTCTTCACAGTGGTTTTCACTAAGCTAGAGGACAAATACAGAGTGTTTGAAGGAGGACCCTACTTCTATGCTGTAGCAGGCCTATACATGCGACCTTGGGTGATGAACTTTGTCCTGGAATGAGAAACGTTCACATCGGTCTTGATATGGATAAGACTATACTCCTTACCTCTAGATTATTGGCTTCCTGAACCCTTAAAAGCTATGGGCAATACATTAGGGAAATTTCTAAAAATATCAGAGGCAACTTTGCGAGGTAAATATACCTCCTTCGCCTGCATATGTGTGGAAATGGACCTATCAGGAGTACTTCCGGATGAAGTTGTTCTAGAAGTATATGATGAGGAATGGGTATGGGCGGTGTACTATGAACATGTTCCATTCAGATGTCATAAATTTCATGAACATGGGCACCTCTTTAGAGATTTCCCACAAAACAAAATGGAGGATAATCCGAGAACCAACACAGGAAAAGATCCTGAAGGATTCACCAAGATGGGAGGTAGAGGGAAAGGAGGGGGAAGAAAGTACCAAAAGGAACCTAGTGAAAACAATTTACCAAGTCATAACAGTTTCGAGATTTTAGAAGAAGAAGGAGGGAACAATGGAAAGGACAATGCACCAGAGATCAATCCCACAGAGAAGGAAAAAGAGGACAACATGGAAATCATACATGAAAACAATGAACAAAAGGAGAATCTACCAAGCACTATGTTACTCGGCAGGGACCATGAGATGACCCCAAGTGAAGTTGGGATGGAGGACCACGAACTACAAGAGATTTTTGAGAGGGAGAATCTTGATCTAGAAAAGTTCCTAGACCAGGGAACCAACAAAGGGATTGACTCTCTTCCATAAGAGGAGTTTGACAAAGTACAACAACTCTTCCTATGGAGATCTCAAACAAAGGCTACTGGAGTCAAAGGGAACCATGATAGCCAGGAGAACGGAGGGGTCAAATCAATGGAGGAAGCATCAAGACACTCTACTAAGAACGCAGGCAAGAAAAGAGGAAGGAAGAGACAGAATGAGTTGTTGACAGAGTGTGGGAAACTCATGATCAACTCAGGTAAGATGAAAGATATCACCAGTTACTCATTTACAAACCCATCATTATGAAGCTCACAACATGGAATATTAGGGGTCTAGGAAGTAAAAGAAAACAAAGAAATCTCAACAATAGAATAAAAGAAGAAAACCCAGATATGGTGTTTATACAAGAAACAAAATGTTCAATAGAAAAAATCCGGGAGATACACATCAAATGGCTTATTGAATATGAGTACCTAGAAGTCAAAGCTAATAATATAGCGAGTGGGATTATCACTCTTTGGAATCCTCAGAAATTTGGAATCCTCAGAAATTTGGAATTCAATGCCACCATCCCTGCAAAAAATCAACTAAGAAGTCATCGTTTTAGCCAAAAATAAAAAAGGAAACTTGAAAAACATAGTTGTATTAAAATGTGAAAAAGTGTCAATGTCAAACATTACAAAGATGGGTCTTGGAGAAACAAAAATCAAAGCCATGTCTCTATGAAGATATGTCCATGTGATCAATGTCATTTGCATCTAAGAGATCAGAGCAAGTTGAAGTTTAGTGGTGAGAGGGCGATTTTCAAAGACGAAGAGTGTTTAGAGTGCGCGCGGCGCATTGGGTTAGAGCGCGGCGCACATAAGCTCCGCGACGCATTGGGCAATTTTCTGCTGTGCATTTTTCCTTTGTCGTGGCATATCCACAAGGCGTGACGCACTGGGCTTGCGCGCGGCACACAAAACCTCCAAGACAAAACATCATTGTGGCTTCAATAAAAATCAAACCCATCATTCCATTAGACATGTTCATTGCTTGAAACATCCATTGCTATGCCAAGAGGTCAAAGGATATCGAATTGAGGGTTAGAGGAGCGAATTTTGTGTTTGAAGGGCTGAGACTGTGCATTGAAGGGCTGCACAATGCATTGGAGGAGGTCACGGCGCACACAGGCCGCGCAACGCATTGGGCGCAAATTCTCAGTGTAAAATTCCACTGTCGCGGCACATCCAGGAGGCGTGGCGCACTGGGTTTGTGCATGGCGCACAGAGCCTACAGGCCAGTTTTATGCTGCTTCCGTCATCAAAACTCACACAAACGCCATTTTTTCTGCTCCAAGTAAGTTCAAACGTGCTTCTATTGAATTTAACTTGTGTTGGGTGTTGTTTGGAGGGAGAATTCAAAGGTTTGAAAGTTTGAAAATATAAACCCTATGTGTATATCAAAAGCTGCTCCTTTGGGGTTTTAAATTTGGTGTTTTGAAATTATGATGATGGTGCCAACTCTCCTTTCCCACCTGTGATCGTTTCCCTTGCCCTAACCGCCCAAACCACTTATCTCCCAGCCTCCCATTTTCCCTATTCTACAATCATATTAGTCCCTATCATCATTCTCCCTCTCCTATATCATTTATCACTATATCATTCCCATATCATTCCCCAAATCCCTACATCCCTAAAAGTGACTGTTTGCACATTTCTTCACTTGAAAAACTCCATCATCTGCTTTTCCCACTGTCCCATATTCCTCACAGTCCCATTTCCCTTTGGCACATTCAGCATTGAAAACACATCACCTGTTTCTCTTTGTCAAACCAATCAAACATACACATTGCAGCACCATGACAAAGAAAGATTCTTCATATGAGCAAGATAGTGACTCAACCACTGAGCTTAATGTGCCGAGAAGGCCTCGAAAAGGTGGCAGACATGTCAGAGAAGAGCCCACTTCCTTGACTCAATTGTAGGCCTGCCGGCTTGCAATGACATGCTTTCAGCAACAGTCATGCTTTTAGTATTGTGAGATGATTGCTCAGATCCAACATCATCCAGAGTTAGTTCGGTTGTTTTTTTTACATCTGCATGATGGTCATGTCACTCTTGCTGGAGTAAACTTCACCTTGACACTAGAAACCATTTCTCAGGCCACCGGGATACCGAATATAGGTGAAGAGTGGAACAAGAGACAACAACTGGATAAAGCATATTATGAATCGTAGATCAGGCCTAGCTATTTGAGGTAGCTTAGGAGAGTATTCCCATTCCAGTTTCTGAATGAATCTTATGCGCCGTTGATGAGACTCATTATCAGATACTTTAGTTGTGAAGGCCGCTTCTCACGCCTCTATGCATACCATATCAGGTTATTGATGCATTTCACAAGAGTGAGGTTGATGGATATTCCATATTTTATGTGCTGAAACATCGAGAGGATGACTACTTTTATTCAGAAGAAGGTTCCTGAACAACAGTACAACAACATTTACCACTATGCGCTCATCAAGATCATTGTTGTACATCAGCTTGGCCTGCAGGGTATCACATGGGAAGACTTCATTTCTCGTGAGTTCTTCACAGCTTCAACAACTCATCAGGAGGTTGTCCATGATGCGGGTGACCCTTCACAGCAGCATGGAGGTCGGGAGGCAGAGACTACTAGTGTGCCGACATATGTCACCTATCAGAGAGGCACAAGGGGATTGTTTGCAGCAGCTCGACGAGTACTATCTCCATCTGGGGTGGAAGGGGTCTCGTTGCCATCATCAGCAGCAAAGGTACAGGTACAGGACAGAGGCAAGAGGCCAATGCAGGACGAGGGGCCTTCAGGTGAGTGGGACTTTATTCTTGTTCAGGATGACGATACAGACACGGGCCCGCAAAATGCACATCTTTGAGAGATTATCCAGGAGCAGCAGACCGAGATAAAAGCCTTGTCCCTTGACTTGGGGAGGACTAAGTGGACCATGAAATACTTGGAGCAGAGGAACAAATAGCTTGAATATCAGCAAGCAATCATGGAATTGCAAAACATTCGCGAGAATCGCCACGCTGCCCAAAGGAGGAGAATTGAGCTCACTTCATTGGAGCAAAAGATTAATGATGATCAGGAGTCTTGGCTCGAGAGAATCAATATCCAATTGGAGAGGCTACTAGACAAGGCCGATAGGGATAAAGCATTGTTGTGACACATTGTTTTCCATTACAGGGCGCGAAATATGAGTTCCAAGGAACGAATAAGGAATCTAATGGCAAAATTGAAGAAGGCAACAAAGAAGCAAAAGAGGCAAAAGGAGCATGATCGTCTTCAGATATTGGCTGAAGCCTCTTTAGCCAAGCATGACAGTTGACAGAGAAGGTCCAACCCAAATTTCAAGAAATTTGGAGATTATTTTGGTCTAAAACAGGTTTTCCCACTGTCCCATATTCCTCACAGTCCCATTTCCCTTTGGCACATTCGGCATTGAAAACACATCACCTATTTCTATTTGTCAAACCAATCAAACATACACATTGGAGCACCATGACAGAGACAGATTCTTCATATGAGCAAGACAGTGACTCATCCACTAAGATTAATGTGCCGAGAAGGCCTCGAAAAGGTGGCATACATATCAGAGAAGAGCCCACTTCCTTGACTCAATTGTAGGCATGCCCGCTTGCAATGACATGCTTTCAGCAATAGTCATTCTTTCAGTGTTGTGAGATGATTGCTCAGATCCAACATCATCTAGAGTTAGTTCAGTTTTTTTTTTAACATTTGCATGATCATCATGTCACTCTTGCTAGAGTAAACTTGACCTTGACACCAGAAACCATTTCTTAGGCCACCGAGATACCAAATATAGGCGAAGAGTGGAACAAGAGATCGCAGCTGGATAGAGCATATTATGAATCGTACATCATGCCTAGCTATTTGAGGCAACTCAGGAGAGTATTCCCATTCCGGTTTTTAAAGGAATATTATGCGTCGTTGATGAGACTCATTATCAGATACTTCAGTTGTGAAGGCCGCTTCTCACACCTCTATGCATACCATTTTAGGTTATTGATGCATTTCACGAGAGTGAGGTTGATGAAAATTCCATATTTTATATGCCGAAACATCGATAGGATGACTACTCTTATTCAGAAGAAGGTTCCTGAACAGTAGTACAATAGCATTTACCACTATGCACTCATCAAGATCATTGTTGTACATCAGCTTGGCCTGCAGGGTATCACATGGGAAGACTTCTTTTCTCGTGAGTTCTTCACAGCTTCAGCTACTCATCAGGAGGTCTTCCATGATGCATGTGACCCTTCACAGCAGCATGGAGGTTGGGAGGCAGAGACTACTAGTATTCTGACATATGCCACCTATCAGAGAGGCACGAGGGGATTGTTTGCAGCAGCTCGACGAGTACTATCTCGACCTGGGGTGGAAGGGGTATCGTCGCCGTCATCAGCAGAACAGGTACAGGTATAGGACAGAGGCAAGAGACCAATGCAGGACAAGGGGCCTTCAGGTGAGCGGCACTTTATTCTTGTTCAGGATGATGATACAGACATGGGCCCGCAAAATGCACATCTTCGAGAGATTATCCAGGAGCAGTAGACCGAGATCAAAGCCTTGTCCCTTGACTTGGAGAGGACTAAGTGGACCATGAAATACTTGGAGCAGAGGAACAAATAGCTTGAAGATCAGCAAGCAATCATGGAATTGCAAAACATCCGCGAGAATCGCCAAGCTGCCCAAAGGAGGATAATTGAGCTCACTTCATTGGAGCAAGAGATTAATGATGATCGGGAGTCTTGGATCGAGAGAATCAATATCCACTTGGAGAGGATGTTGGACAAGGCCGATAGGGATAAAGCATTGTTGAGACACATGGTTTTCCACTACAGGGCGCGAAATATGAGTTCTAAGGCACGAATAAGGAATCTAAAGGCAAAATTGAAGAAGGCAACAAAGAAGCAAAAGAGGCAAAAGGAGCATGATTGTCTTCAGTTATTGGCCGAAGCCTCTTTAGCCAAGCATGACATTTGATAGAGAAGGTCCAGCCCAAATTTCAAGAAATTTGGAGAAAATTTTGTCAATTTTGAAAATTTTGGTCTAAAACATGTTTTTCCGCCCAACGCGTAGTGCCACTTGGCACGCGCTTATAATTGGGAGATCTTCTGGAGAAAAACTTTGCATTTCTAGATTTTTTTATGAAAAGTTATGCAGGTTCATGGATTACCTAAGGATTTCATCAAGTTCTGGGTTGCCTAAAGGGTCAAAAACACCCTAAAAATGACCTTTCTGCCACCTTTTTCACCCACAGGAAGCAGTCTTGGGATATTGAAGTTTGGGAGGGGCAAATGACATCCAAATATAGAATTTCCACTTGGGTTGGAAATTAGACAGGCAGGGCTTTCCAATGAACTATCTTGGGCTCAATTTGGACTTTGGAAAGTGCCTCAAAATCAGCCCCAAAGTTGTGCTACGCATAGAGATTCTCGTCACGACGCATAGAGGATTTTGCCTATTTTTCACTGTACAGCTCAAAAATTCGCCCAGTTTTGACTAGTTTTGCTTTTTGATGTAATTATTGATCTATCGTGATGTAACTTGATGACTATGATGTAATTTTGGCACATATTTACTTTTTCTAGAGGATTCATTCACTAAAAAGTGAAAATTTAATGAATGAATCAATTTCCTACCTTATAGAGGCAAGTTGTTGGATTGCCTAGATTTCAGTGCTTTGTTTAGAATTGGGTGAAACAACTCCTATAATGATGAGCTTGACCCCTGGAGGAAAGGGAATGGGTTGGGATAGTCTATATCATGTATTTTCTGAGTCATTTTTAGGGTTGGACACTTGGGATTGCTTGGCACATCATTGTACATTCTATCTCTGCATTTTTGGCTAAGGAAAGACCAGGGTTTTTCAGCACTTGTTGGGATCCATGTGGCTCTGTGTTTTGATGGTGTTTTTCTCTATGTACTTGTAAGTTCATTGATGTTTATGTGTATTGTTTTCCTTTCTCTTTGCTTCTGAAATTAAACAAATGAGTGATTAAGGTAGAATTCACTGGACTACTGTGCTCTACCTTGAAATTTGGTTTAATTTTCAATGTGTCCATCTGTTTGAGGAGGACTATTGAGACTCTCTTGCCCTCCTTGGCTCCTCACCGGTTTGATCCATCCATGCATTCATTCTAAAGCATCAAAACAATTGCCTTCCTGGCCCCAATCAGAACTCTGCAAAAACTATGCCTCATCCCCGAACCCAAATTTGCCTTTCCCTTTTTCTAACACAAAACCCCCAAAAAACTCAAATTAGATCCTTGTACTTCATACCTAGCCTAAGATCAGCAGCTATTTCGGTCATCCCAAGCCCCATCGATTATCCTTTGTTGAGATTGACCCGGAGAGAGCCCTCTCCTGTCCTCGTAGTGTTATAGACATTTTTGGGCACTGCAACCCCAATCATAAATTTCCATAAACTGAGGGCTCTTAAGTCCCTAAAAGTGTTGCTTCACTACCTAAAGGAACAAGGTCAACTGATTACATCATCTCCCAGAAGTTCTCCACAAAAAGCTGCTCAGAAATAGTCAAAACTGGACCATACTGAATGCCCAGTGCAGAGGGTGCGATGCATATCACCTTCCCAGTGTAAAGGGTGTGATGCATACTAGATGGCCCCTCTGTAGGGTGCGATGGGTGAGAATGGACAAATGGCAGAGACAGTTTGCGAGGTGGAAGATCATAGAATCTTCCAGAAGCTTCCTCTCTGACGCTTGCCTCTCTGTTTTTTACCAAGGATGAGTAAGAGATCATCAATCTCCAAGTGGAATCAAGAACTATCGGAGAGAGGACACTAATTAGAACCCCAAAAGCTGAATCGCCCCCCTACAATCATCTATATATGGATCCCTCATCACAAAGATCCAGGGGTTGGAATCTTGTATCTTGTAGAGAAGTGTTGTTGGTTTTCTGGAGAAAATTCATAGTGTTGGGTGATCTAAGCTTTACTTGAGGTGAAGAAGGGCTTTCTTACTGGAGGATGATGTTGGGTCAGAACAATTGGTTGTAATCCACTTGCTATTCTTGATATTAATAAAGCTATTCAAGTTTTCCTCCATATTCTTGTATGTTTGATTGTATATGCATTTGTGTGGTTAATACATATATGGTCTTGTGTTATTTATGAAGATAGATCTCTGTTCTTCGATAGTATTATGCTGCTTTGATTCCACAGGTGCTCTCTGAAGTTGTGTAGACAAAGAAGGAGTGGGAAAGATCTATCGAGAAGGAGAGGAACTGAGCAAGGAACCAAGTGCAAGACAAAGGTTGGTGTCCTTTGTTCCCCTTTTGTCTATTTTTCATAAAGGAAAAGGAAAGTAGTTTTAACTTGTTTGTTTCTAAGATAGTTACCAGTCTTAGTGGGAATAACAGCTCTAAGTGGACACTATTCCTGATAACAAAATGGCGACTCCACTGGGGAGCGAATAGATTGTTTGTTAGTCTATTTTTTTTTTTTTTTTTATAAACTTACAGACGGAGCCTAAAGTCAAGCCAACTAGCCTTCGAACTGCATTTGCTATGCAAGTGCAAAGTAGATCAATGTTGCTTCAGTCTATCTCTAGGTTTTGTTTATAATTTTAAAAATTGATTTGCAAACACTCTAATTGCCCTAAGTGGTGGCTCTAGTAACCTCCTTAGATCAACCCCTGTAATTTATATTTACTGAACATCACTTACTCAGCCTAAATCCCTAAATTGAACTGCAAATTGTGAGCAAAGACTGGATAAAAGTCTCGCACTGGTACCATCACACCTTCCCTTCAAGGCAATCTGTATGCATCGCACTTCCCGTGTGCAGTAGGTGAGATGCATACTGGATTCCCTATGTGACAGGTGCAATGGTCAGGGAAGGTTAATTTTACCTTCAGACTTTGGTTTTTCTTCACTCTTTTCAGTTCTATTCAAGAGTTTTGTTGTCTGTGGTCAGTATATCTCTGTGGAAACCCCCTTCTCTTCCATCATTCTGCCTCTATTGTGCAAAGAACTGTAAGTGTTTTTATGTATTGTGCGCCATTTTCAGTTCTCTTTTACAAAGAAGTAGCGTAATCAAACTGTCGTTTCTTAATCTGAAAGTGTCGCAAGTGTTGTTTTTAGTCATAGAAGAGAATCCCATTATTATTGATAGTCGATTGTACTGTTACTCTTGTATATGATTTGAATTAGTAATTTTTCAAGTGTCAAAAACAATTTTCATTTCAAAATCGTAAAGTGTCGTCCTTATCTTCGCTTCATTTTGAAAAGGAATTTGTTAGTATTGTCGCTTTGAAAATAATTCAGATTTGCACTTAGTGTTCTTCTTGTCATTTATACATTAAGAAGGCTGAAAACAAATACATGCATGTGCATTTGCATTTAGATTGCTTGGTTTGATTTAGGACAGTGCATTTAGTGTCTGCTCTGTGCTCTTTGTTGAAAGACCCTCAGTTCTCTTTCCTTAGTAGCTAGGATTTTCATTGCCAAAAAGAAGATTAAACAATTGTTTATCATCTTAGACTGCATTTTAGGAATTGTATACACCTCATGAGGTGAATCTGAAAGGCAAATTTTTAAACAGGATCAACTATAAATAAATTTAATGAGTCTAAAAACGCTTTGGAACCTAACGCATAACATCTAGAGGTCTAGGATAGAGACGTATTCCGGCGTCGTAAAACCTGGTAACTGTTGTTTTCATTGTTGGTTGGGTGATTCCTCCACTTTGAGACGAAAAGTGCCAGTACGGACTTATGCTCCCACGTACCATCGAGTATATATTGGAAGACCACAATAGGCTATATCCTTTATCCATAGGAAGCCTTGTCTGCTGCCCTATCGATCACAATGCACTGAACACAACATTCAGGAAGATTGACTATTGTACCATAAAAAGTATTTTGCAGTTTTGCGATTGGTTTGGTAATCCCTCTGCCTAGATTTCCAGAGAAGTCCCTTTTGTTCCTTTTCAGTCTCCTTAAAGGAAAGGGTCCATCTGAGCACTTGTCACTTCAGACTCATTAGAAATCGAAGGCGACTAGAGTCATTTTTTGTTTTTTCTCGACTCTTAAAAATTGAAAAAACAAGTTGTGTCAAAGCGTCTAAAATTTATTTTAATCGGAATAATGTCACTGTTCCCTCGTTGGTATTAGAAATTAGTCTCCCTTCATCGCAAGTTCCTGTAGAATTGCTAGGAAATCTTTTGGATAGACTAAATATGTCTGAACAACCGTCGACATCCAGGAATGTGTCATTTGATGCAGCAACAATATAATCTCCTGCTTCTACTCCAACAATGTTCGTTGGTGTACCATCTGTCCTGGAATGTTATCAACAACAAGTCGGAGTTCAATCAGGGCCTGTTTCGACGACATGGTCAGTTCCTATTTCTTCATCCGGATTCTCATCTAGTATTTCTAATTTTGAAACTCAACAAATTGATCCAATGTGTCTTCAAAGGCCAATCTACCCTTTAAGTACTAGATTGCCACCATATGGGGGGTAGTATGCCTTTTCATTGTTCCCTCATGGAGAACAACCATATGGGAGTTTACAACAAAGTTCAGGTCAAACTAGAATTACATCCAGTGGTTGGGTACCAATACTGCCTCAGCAACCAAGGGTTGTATATTCAATGCAACCAGTCCACCCTGTGTCAAATATTCCCACTATACCTACTATGGTGACTGCATCGCAAGTACAAGCACTACCTGTTGAATGTCAACCCAAAGTTTCTCAGGTTGCAATACAACAACCTCTTGTCTTAGGGATTCAATCACAACCTCAGGTTAGTGCCTCCTTATTTGGAGTGAATCAGGCTTAAACAGGTACTATGACTCCTCATCTTGGTCAATCATCCAATATTGGACAACAACAAATGGTCCAACAACCATGGCTGGTTCAATATCAACAACCACAATTCCAGCAATCATATCAGGTACCTGAGCAACAAGTCTTTGTAAGTAATAGGCAACCACATTCCAAAAGTAGTTATCAACAACCATACTATAATTGTTATGTCCATCAACCTTATTAAAGTTACCGGCATCAAATACATTATGCTGGTATGCAAAGACCCACTGCTCAGGCAATTCCATCTTATCTTGGGTATGCTTCACCTAACCTAAATCAATAGTTGCCCTTTGTAGCAAGTCTAGAATTACCAGATCTAAACCGGCTAACGAATGATCCAATTGCTTATGCCCCTTGGTGGTCGATGATTCCTCATAAACTTCTGTCAGATATTAAATGTTCTCCTGATTCCTGAATCATGTGATGACCTTTCATCTGTGGTGTTCATCAAACACTCTCAACGATGATTCGATTAGGCTTCACCTTTTTCAGCGAACGTTAATTGGTCCGGTAGAAAAATGGTATATCGAATTGCTTAGAGCTTTGTTTGATAACTTTAGTACCCTAGCCACAACCTTTTTAACCCATTTTCAGTTACCCATAAGGTACGAAATGAGAACAGAGCTTCTTACTAATTTCAAACAAACAACGGCCACTCACATATCCGATCATATTCATGAGTGGCAACGTCGTCGTAGAATGGTAAAAACATATGTTCCTGATCAGCTGTTGGCTGAATGGTTTATTAAGTCATTGTTACCTTCTATTACAGAAGATGTGGCAAAGGGAGGAGTCGTCACTGAAGAGCAAGTTATTGCTCGTGCACAATATTTAGACTTGATCTATACTCAATCTGGCACGCTCTACAATAAAATCCCTAATGCTCCTAGACCGGATTTTTCCGTTCCTCCCCCTCCTAAATCAAACAAAGACTCTAATGTCGGCAATGGCGTGATAGTTACGACTAGCACGAAAACCATAAAGGCTACGTCAAAGAAAGCCCGTACGATTTCTAGTCAAAATGCAAATGACAAACTTCTTGCCTCGGAGGTTAATGCCGTGTCGACTGACAAAGGCAAAGAACCAAAGCAACCAAGAGGCAAGAAGAAAAAGAAAGAGAAAAAGAAGAAACAAGAGGAGTCATTTCCTAAAAAATCTTCTGCAAACCCTTATGGGCAAAGGAAACCTCCTTCAGGGTGTCAGCTATGCGATGAGGATCATTAGACAAGAGATTGTCTATATAAAGTTGAGCTTAGAAAATTCTTCAAGAATTAAAAAACCTCAACAGTATTGACTGATCCATTTCTGAACCCAGGAACAAATCTGGTTGCTAGCGACAATGCTTCCCCATCTCGAGTGCTTATGTTGTCCATTTCAAAACAACAAAATGATGCTTTGACATCGACAAGGAATAAAGATTATGGAAATCCACAGATGTCGAACAACAAGGCTACAGATCAACCTAGTAGTTCGACAACAACTTCGACCGAAGTTGTGCCATCCATCATTCCTGAGCTAATGATAAATCTGCCAAAGGGAGTAGTACACAAATCAACATTTAATCCTCGTGCCAGAGCAGCACATCATTATAATATAGTGGAGGATCTGGCCCAATCGCTATCCGCTATGTCGACACTTGAGGTACTGCAAAATTGCCCCTCCCAAAAGCAGGCTATTATCAGCGATAAGTGGGATTGACCCAACAATTCCAATCTTGTGGCCTTTGATCACAAAGGATATGACCCTCACTTACCAACTCAACTAGCTTTCCTTATTCAAGTGAAATCCCTCAACAAAACTATTCATCGAACGATTATTGATGAGATGGCATCTACATGTATCATGTCAATGAGTTGATGGAAAAATTTAGGCTCACCGCCCTTATCGCGGTCGTCAACGACGTTAAAAGCATTTGATGGGCGAACATACACTCCATATGGGATTTTAAGTAAGTTGCAAGTCGAACTAGGGGGCAAAACAATAGAAATTGATGTTAAAGTTATCGACGGAAACCTCGATTACAACATCCTACTGGGAAGGCCCTGGATATATGCTATGGCTGTCGTTGTGTTGACGTACTTCAGAAAGATTGCATTTCCCTTCCAAGGAGGAATCACAATCGCGACCAACAAACATTTCTCCCCAACAGTCACAAGTTACGGGAAGAATTCTGATGATCCACGGAAGCTCTTAGTCACTTCAAAATATCGGAGTAGGTCTCCTAAAAGACCCTTCCTTACTGGGGACTTTTTCTCTTCCGCCTCCTAGTAAGCTGGCAGAAGTGGCCATAGTGGAAACCTGTCCCATGAGATATTCTACATCAACAAAAATGAAGAAGAAATTAGAACATTTTGATAGTGTGAATCATCGCGAGGCATTGCCTCCAAGCCCTACCATAGATATGTCATCTGATGATCAATTCAATGATGTTGTACGTTATGTACTGGGGGGATTGGAACCAGATCTTTCCTTCATAACCCCTTATGAGTTGTGATCAAAGGTCGCCATGAGGATAGTTCCTTTACTATGTCAACCTCATTAAAAAATGAAACAACTCCCTTTCCAAATCGAGTCTTTCAAAGATCTCAAAGGTAAACCTTCATTCCAACCGTCGTGTTGAATGCAATGAAGCTTGGGGGGCATGCACCTCGATTTGCGTTATTATGCTGGGGGCATGCAAACTTATCACGAGCAGTGTTACCGCAGGGTTCAAGCCCATTAAAAAATAAACGCGCCACGAGCAGTTTTAACGCGGAATTCAAGCTCGTTAAAAAAAAAACATAAGCAATGAGCAAATGTTTCCCCCAGAGTTTAAGCTCATTAAAAAATGAATCGATCCCCGGTAAATAACCATTGTGAATGCATTATCATCAGCTTTTGAGCCTTGGTTGTGTTCTCATCATCACCTCCACTCTGTTTTAGCCGATCTTTCGCCTCCATTTGATTGTTTACCCCTTTCGAGGAACATCTGTGAAGAGTGATTATGTTAGCCATCCTTGTGACACTATCATGATTGGAAAATTCCAAACCTTACCTGGAATCAGCTGCTACTCAAAATCATCACTCGTTCCTCGAAAAACGAGTCTCCTTTAAGCTCTTTTCAACTGAGTTGTAAAATATGAAAATATTTCCGAGCGATTAGCCTCTTCGACTCGTTAAAGTCATCGAAAGTGCTATCCCTCCTCTAGATTTTAATCTTTTTGGACTTGAGGGATTATTACACAAAAAGATTGAGCACTTATCTTGTTCGGCTCATTAAAACTATCGAAAATTCATCCCTTTAGTATTATTTTACGCTTTTTCGGACTTAAGGGATTATATGACGAAAAAGAATCATTGGAGTTTCCTTTCTATCCCTTTCATACTCTCTAAAAATGAAAAGGACCGAGTTATCTTTGTCGTTAAACTCGTTCAAACCGAATAGTGACAAACTTGTCCAAATGGGCGAGAACGAGTTTCTCTGTCGCTAGGCTCGTTAAAACATAGCGACAGGTTTGCCCGAAGGGCGAATTATAGAACAAGTATATGTTATCCTCCTCAAGCTTGACAAAAATAAAGAGGTACTGGTCAGCAATGACTGGGGAAAATTGGGAAGAAAACTTGAAGAAACTTTATTGGTAACAAGTCGCTCTTGAACATGACACTTTCCCTCTGCATCCGAGTCGGGTTGGGTTGTTCCATTCACTGGTCATATCACCATTGGTCCATCACACCATCCATCTTTGGGGTTAATGCTACCAATCCATCGTTAGTGTCGCCGATATGTTCAAGAGAAGTCACTTAAAGAATTCACCTGTGTCTCTGTTAGCTTCCTGCTGCAGCAGGTTATTCGTATTTCATGATTGACGTTTTACAGGCCAAATATGTCGTACTTTGCTTGCTGTAATGCTCCATATTTTCTTAAACAGTCTCCAAATGAAGAAGGCTACTTCAAGTTTATTCAATTTCCTTCCAAATTTTGTAAAGTTATCCCAGTATCGCCAATGTTTCAGTTAAAGGGAGGTCCAAACAGTCTAATCTTGGTCTCCCTAGGTTTAAATTTCTTGTTTTAGAATGTAGAGAATGCAAATCTGTCCAAACAGTTTAATCTTGGCAGAT
>APFE031023543.1:142145-185606 GCA_000404065.3 Pinus taeda | reverse complement strand
GACTGTTTCCCTCTTTGAGGGTTTTAACCACGTCAAAAATACTGGTGTATTGATCTGTGATCTGTTTGTGAGCGGTGTCCTTTGGTGTTCTGTCTGAGGAACTTACCCTGTAAATTCCTACAAAAAAAAATTTCATCACCAAGCCAAATTTTTCCAAGTATACTAAGGCTAATGAGATATATAGGTGAATGATAAATGTCAAGTTACCTGGTTCTGAATGGTGGGAAAATATGACTAATTTACTGTGAGAAATTTATAGTGAAAAAGTTATTGCACAGTAAAAGTAGAACGACTAGGTAAACAGATGAAAACAGATCAGCATGGTTAAAGAGTATCAGGTGAAAGATAAAAGTTAAAGAAGATTCTAGTGTAGAAGACCACAACAACAAGCCAGCATAAAAGGCTTAAATCTAACCATAAAATCTGAAGTTAGTTTGAGATATTTTGTAATAAAATTTTGTATAAATACTTCATAATTCGAAGTATGTAGGTGTGGATTCTTATACATTTCTATAGACTTCTTGATCTAAAGACTATAAATCCACTGGAGCATTGACTAAACTAGCAAGTTAGATTAATGAATAAAGACCAGTTATTTCAAAGGATTCATGTGTTGATCGAAGTGTAGACAAGTATTCTCTCACGTTTTTTTTATCTTCCTTAAAGTTTTTTCCATTATGTTTATCTGAGTCTGAATGCTATAATAACATGGAATGATATCTCAGAATTTTCTTAACTACACTCTATTTTAACTCTTAGGCATTTAAATTTTTTCAACTCATATCTAAGTTAAGGAATTCTTAATTGCTCCTTAGTTTAAGTTGTCTCTCTATAATCTATAGCAAAGGATTTTTAATTGACCTTTGTTTTTGATTACCCCCTATTCCTCGTTTAAATCCTGGTCTCAGAATTCTCAATTGCTTTCTCACCTTGGTTCAAACTATTTCACCCCTCTACTCCAAAGACCTGCACTTTATTCTGCTATCTTGCCCTTTGAACATTCCCTTTAGTGAGTTAATACTAGCTCTACTGCCCTTCTATTGATTCCATAGCCAAATGGTCCAAAGAGATCATTATATCCATCTATTTTAAGGATTCCACCATCCAATCTTCAATAGAAATCAAAAAAACCCCGAACCTTCAGAACTAACCTAAAATCTCAGCAAACATAGCTAAATCATATAGAGAGATCCCTCTCTCAGCCATAGGTTGGCTAGATCCTATGCTTAAAAGTTGGTTTGTGGTTACCTCGGTCATTTTCTTTCTTCTAATAGCTTCTAGAGAAAATTTTGAGTGATAACACCCTTCGAAATACCACCCAGCCTCTATAAGCAGTGTAATGGCCTAGGAAACTGCCTCCCTGCTCAACCCACCAAACCACCTACTATTCATTTAAAAACACCCGCCAAAAAAATAACCGTTGCTCCATATAAAGGCCAAGAAGACCTTTTTTACCTTTTTTTCGCTCTTTTTCTTTGTAAACCTTTGCGAACCAGTGAGATTCCATCAAATTCCAAATTCACCACTTAAAATATGAATTCATCCCTCAAGAAAGTTGCAGAGACTCTAGTCGAACTCTCAGTCCATATCAAATCCATTCGAACCTCTACAGCTGTTGTAAACTCCGAATTTGCAGACAATTCACCTAATTCAAGGTATTTCACCATAAATTACCACTCGCCCTTTCAAATTCGGAAAAAAAATCAACTTGTGAAGTAATTTAATCAAGTAAAATTAATTCGAAAATACTTTAAATTTGAAAGACTGCGGCCAAACCCTCAGAAAGTTTCCAATTTTCATTCAAAACCCTTGAAATAAACCTATAAATCCAAATTTAAATCCACAAGAGGTAAATTATGGCTGCTCCTATTGCCTTGGACGTTAGACCTACCACAACTCCCCATTTGGATCTCTACCACCTTCCCTTAGCTGATTGAGATTTCCAAATTAAGGATACATCTACCTAGAACCTCCTGCTTGAAATCCATTGTTCGAGTAGAGACAGATACCTCAACCATGCTGATGATATTCGCCTTTGGGAGTCAAATTTTCCCAAATACCAGTTCCCAGAGGTACATATTTTCCCTGAAGTTGTCCACCAGTGCCATGCCTGTTACATTCCGAGCCAGAGAGCTATTATATCCCCTAACCAAAAGATTCTTTTCACTATTACAACTAATTCCATAAATGGAATGTTGCAACTCCAACCAGGACCAAACCTGATCCCACTCTCAATTGGGGATTTGTTAAACCAATATTCCAAGATAAGTCCCTCTAAACAGGCCCAATTGTTCCAAGATTTCATTGTTAAAGAGCAACACATTCCTAAAATCCCCCCCCCTCCCCCCATATGTTTCTGCCATGTTCTCTGAAAGGGGCAAACAAATCATTACCATGATATCATGTGTTGTTGGCTGCTCCACTGATGAATTTTTTGATGAACTTGTCCTAGCCTTCATGTCAATTTATACCCTAGGACAACCTCCTACTATTTTGTACAATTATGCTGAGTTCATAGCTGAGAGGATGCATGAAAAGTTCACCAGGATGCACACTGAGAGAGTTTTTAAATACTCATTTGTACTCTACCATATGTTCCTATACTATCAACTACACAGATTTCCTTTTTCCCTTCACAAGCTAGATAACAAAGGCCAGCTCAGGTCTATCATTTTTTGGACCCCACTGTTCCATATGTTTCAGTCACCATATACCTATTCAGATTTCATAGATTCTTTTATTCATCTAGTCATGACTATGCTGAGAGGAAGCGCTCCACCCAGGATAAGTCCAGAGATCAAAAGGGTCCTTCAATTGTTAAACTAAGAAAAGTGGGAGATTCGTACCTCTACAAAAACAACATAGAGATAAGAATTTATGGTTGTGAGCTTGCACCATATAAACTACCCAAATAACCCCCCATGAGGTTATTTTCTCTAGAGTACTATAGACGAATAATGAACTTTGATGAGATAAATTTTGTCTTGGCCAAGAAAAGATCACAATTCAAAGTAAAAAACTAGTTAGGCCCCTTCATCTACAATTCTAGAGAGGCAGGGGAGGAGGTAGACCAAATTTTGCACCGAATGAAGTTTCAAAAGAGTTTCATGTGGAGGTATGACCCTCAAGAATTTGTGACCATATTGAAAAATAAGGTTAAGTTGGGACCTTATATTCACCACCCCATAATAGAGATAGAAAGATATGCCAATCAATTTGAGTGGGTGGAAAATACTCTTGTAGACAAATACAATAGAAGGGTAGAGGTAGAGAACACCTTATGTGACTTAGAAAGACAGTTTGATAAGAGCTCGTTTCTATAGGTACCTGAACAACAAGAAGTAACCATGAGCACCCCTCCTATCATGCAGACCCCTCAGAATGAGGAGAAAAACCCCAAAAGGACCAGGGATGAACCCTCAAGTTCAAGAATGGGCACATCAAATATACAATATGAGACCAGTCAGAGCAAGAGGTAAAGGCTCAATCATGTTTCAGAGTAGGAAGACATAGAAGGCTCAGTAGAAATAACTGATACTGAGCTGGATAGAATTAAAGGCACATCTCCTTCTAGAGAAACACAAGGGCCCTCCACATCGCAGACCCAAATTTTGGAAAGGTAGCTAAGTGTAGATGTATCCTCATTCAGTAGACCTGGAGATAAGGATAAGGATATAAGAGATAGATATAAAGAGATCAAGATGAGAAATGAGAAACTAAAGGCCCAAACTTATGCTCAGTATCTCAAACTCACACCTACCAATCAAACAAGGTTGATGTCGGCTTTTGACATCAAGGAGGGAAAATTATAGTTTTCCTTCATAAAACCAACTGCACAATAGCGAAGGACATTAGCAGACTATAAAAAGATTGATTTTGAGGTATTGGCAAGGGATATTCATCCCATAGACCAAATTGAGTTCCATAAATACGTTGGAGAGATGATATACTCCACCCTCACAGGTAAAGCCATAGCTGCTCATCAGTTACAGAATTCATTGAGTAATATCTCAACTCAATATCAATTAGAGAAGGCCTCCTCACAAGCCAAGGATACTACAATCAATTCTTTGGAAGACTTAGTGATTAAGTTGGGACATGATCCCAAAGATATTAAAGCCACATAGTAGCTTATTAAGAGAAAGAATGATGACATTGCTGCATTGAAAAAACAATTGAAGGTACCTCAACTACAACATCCCCAAATGCAGGAGGTATTAGAAAGCCAAACCAGGCATGAAGTGTTGATGGACTTGGTCCTAAAACTTAATGATCCATTAAGGGAGATGGAGAAATAATTAGACACTTTAATTCAATTGAAGTAAAGTAACATTGCCACTACATCTGCAAATTTCATCCCAACAATATCAACAACAGTCCCATAAATGCTGGAAGCCTCATTGGCTCCTACATCTCCCATGCCTACAACACAACTAGTTTCAACAGAGTCTACATCAGCAGTAGGTTCATCAAGAGAAGAAGCAACAAAATTGGTCAGATCCATGGAGGAAATGTCTATTCAGGCTACAGAAATAAACAAACTAAAAGAAAAGGTGACAAGATTGGAAATAGATTTCAGGCTTGCTAAGATCATGCACAAGGAAGAAGTTCAGAAATCTGCTAGAATGAGTGAAAGATTAAAGGCCATGGAGAAAGATCTAATACTAAAGGAACCCCTTGGGAAAGCCAGGGAACTATTATGGGCCAATACCAATGACTTTGTCAATGATATTTGGCCATCCATTCAAGTGATTTTTGAACAGATAGACCTCATAAAGATAGCTACAAAAGCTATCCAAAAAGTCAAAGAAGAACTAGGAGACATGCATGAAGATGTAACCCGACTTATCCATTTCCTCAATAGTAAAAACAAGCATGAACTTCAAGAATTGGATACAGAGGATAGGATAGAAACAATTTTGGAGGTAAGAAAAATCCTTTCGAACAAAAACTTAGCGTTGAGCTTGGAGGACAAGTTTCAAAATATGCAGGAAGCAGACAACAAATTTATGGACAAGTTTCAAATTTTGAGAGAGAAAGGGTTACCCAGTCCCTTGGTCATAAATGACAAGCTCATGACACAATAGGATTATGACCACAAAATCAGAGACCTAGATAAAGAACAGGCCAATACATCATTGATAAAAGCATTTCCAACAAGAAAAGTTCTTTACCAGACATTTGAAACCCCGTTTTTCCTCCAGCACGAGGTGAAACACTTATTCATCACTAGGCCTACTTTTTCTAAGTACACTGAGGAAAATAAGGTATATAGGAGGATGTTGAAAATCAAGTTACCTAATGCTGACTTATGGGAAAAATTGACTGATTTACTATAGTAAAATGAGGCAAAAAGGTTAATGTATAGTCAGCAGGGTAAAAGGTAAAGGCAGGTCAACATGATTAAAGAGTATCAGATGAAATCCAAAGGTAACTAAAGCCTCCAGCGTGAAAGTTCAAACAAAAAAGAGCATAAAGGGCTACAAACCAAACTATAAAGGCTAGCAATACCACAATAAAAGGGGCAGCATGAAGCAGTTCAATAGTTGTCTCTATCTTCTAGCATGGAAGATATTTGTATTTCCTAGATTAAATCTCAAGTTAGTTTGAGATATTTTGCAATAAAATTTGTATAAATACTTCACAATTCAAAGTATATAGGGTGGATTCTTAGACATTTCTATAGACTTCTTTATCAAAAGACTGTAAAGCCATTGGAGCATTGACTGAACCAACAAGCTGGATTAACGAATAAAGACTAGATATTTCACAGGATTCATGTGTTAAATGAAGTGTAGACAAGTATTTTCTCTTGTTGTTGTTATTTTTCTTTAGGTTTTGCCACAATCTTTAATGTATTTTTGTAATCTGAATGCTATAACTGGAACAATATCTCAGAATTTGTTTAATTACACTCTGTTTTAATAGCTAGGCATTTAAATGTTTTCAACTAATATCTAAGTTAAGGAATTCTTAATTGCTCCTTAGTTTCCAATTACCCTCTCTTCCTCGTTTAAATACCAATCTAAGAATTATTAATTGCTCTCTCACCCTAGTTCAAACAATTTCACCCCTCTGCCCCAAAGACCTGCACTTTACTCTGCTACCTTTCCCTTTTAACATTCCCTTTACTGAGTTGATCCATTTCTATTGCCTTCTGTTGACTCCATAGCCCAATAGTCTAAAGACATTATTCTATCCATCTATTTCAAGGATTCCACCACCCAATCTTCAATACAAATAAAAGACCCCTTGAACATTCAGAACTAGCCTAAAATCCTAGCAAATAGAGCTAAATCATATAGAGAAAGCACTCTATGAGACATAGGTTGGCTAGAGCCTATGCTTAAAAATTGGTTTGTGGTTACCTCGATCATTTCATTTCTTCTAATAACTTCTAGAGAAAATTTAGAGTGATAACATAGTGGCGACCATACTGGGGTTATCGAATCCTCAATCCGAATAAAGCTTTAAGAAAATTCTAAATCTACATTTTCATCCTCTTAAATCCATTTGTTAGAAGTTATCTTGAAAAGAATCTCACAACAACAACTAAAAAATTTGAAATTCTGGATTATAGGAAGACTCATTTTACTAGGGCTAATCCAGATCCAAACCCTGCCACAATAGTTGATAATCCTAACCTAATTTCGAGAAAATCCAAAAAAGAAGAAAGTTCAGTTAGTTAGATAACATTAGTTAAAGCTAATTCATGTCCTGATGAGTGGTTATTTTTAGGAAAACTTCCCTTCGATGTGCCATTTGAAAATTCATTATTCAGAACAAAATCCGAAAATGCACTTAGTGAAACTGTTCTAGATCCTGATTTTATTGCAAACCTTGAAGTTCAACAGGCCAACAAATCTATTGATGAATACATTCTGAAATCTCCTCAATCATCTGTTAATACAGCCTCGATCCCTGAGCTTTCTAAACATTTGTCTACTACTTTGAGTTCACCATTGTTCCCTTCAACTTCAACAATAATACCTTCTAGAGTCCATTCTTCACCACCATTCATACCTACTCTCTCTCACCAGCCTATCATTACCCATTTGTCACCTACTAGTATCGGTTCTTCATCCACTACTGCATCATCTTCGAGTACCTCAACCCCACATCTTAACTCCTCCCAGCTTACAGCCATGGCAAATAAGCTCCTCTTGTTTTACCTGGCCAACTTGGTGCTATGCCAACAGACTACCAAAGTAAAATTATTCAATTTGATGGCACAGGACATTACACTGCAGAACAACATGTTAACAAGATAACAATATACTTTGAATTGCACGACATTGACACAGATAATGGTCAAATGAGAGTCTTTGCCCATAATTTAGCTAGTGATGTTAGGAAATGGTTTAGAGAATTGCCTGCTAATAGTATTGATAGTTTAGATGCATTGCACCAACAATTTTTGAATAGATGGGAAAAGAAAAAGAATCCCCTACAAATCCTTTCAAAATATGAAAATATTAGAAGGGGGCCTAATGAAATTGTTCAAGATTACTGCACTAGATTTAATAATATGTATAACACCATCCCAGTTAATCTTATACCCCCACCTAAATTAGCTTTAATAAATTTCCCTGATGGTTTTGATACAAATATGGCATACCAACTTAGGGAAATAAATCCCCCAACATTAGAAGAAATGCAAAGTGTAGCTGTTAGTGTAGAGGCTAATTTGTTAGCTAAGAGGGTGAGAGTTAGAAATGAAAGGAGAGGAACTACTAAGGATGAAGCTTCATCCTCTGACATTAAAATAGATAGCTTAGCTAAAGGTATGGAAAAAATAATGGATAGAATAGAGAATATGGAGAGGAAACCTCAATGGGATAACCAATTAGCACCCCCAGTTATAAACCCAAATTTTAGAAAAAACCAAAACCAAAACATTGGGAAAAATAAACCGGATCAGAACATTAGGCCTCCTTTTCAAGAAAATTATACAGAGACATCCCAACCTGAAGATCCAGAACAAGATACACAAGTTAACCTAATGGGAATAAATTATGAGGTCACTATTTTTCTAACCCAAGATGAGCAGGAACTATATATGCTGTAGTAATTATAGATACATTTTGGAGAATCATTTGATTACAAACAAGGATATGATTCTGCTGTCTTTGAAGTACATAGATAGTATAATCTAAGGAGGAAAAAGAATGTTGATGTCCTTCACCAAACCAAGAAAATAGTACAAAATCAACCCAAGAAAATAAAAGAAGCCCCTGTTTCAAAGATCCTCCAAATTCTCCCTAGGAAAAACCCAAACCCTTATGGCCCCACAATTGTAGATATAACCTTTGACCAACCTTCTGTTGATCAACCATCCACTTTGATTCCACCTAAGGAACTAGTGGAAAAAGTTAAAAATGTTAGATTTCAAGATCCACATAAGGAAGTCCCCAATAAAGGAAAAGAAGATAAATATACTCAAATCCCTGCTTCAAAATTCCAAAATCCTCAAACGGAAAAAGTCTCTTTGCCATTCAATCTTGGAGCAGAGATAGAAAAGCTAAAGATTTAAGTCCCTTTAATAAAACTAATCAAGAATGAAACTTATAAATCACAGATAAACCAGACCTTAAACATTGCTGAAAATGAGGATTCGGTCAATTTGTTTGATGACCAACCAAAACTCATATTTGGTCCAGATGTTAATGGAAAACCATTAGAAGGAGGAGTTCCACCTTTTTGCATCAGCTTTAGTATCAACGATAAAATTCTACACAATGCAATGTTGGATTCTAGGGCCTCTCACAATTTTGAATCCCAAATCAATAATGGGGAAATTAAACCTAGAAATTACAAGGCCTTACAAAGACTTATTCTCATTTGACTCGAATCAGGTACAATGTCTAGGATTAATTAAAGACCTGTGTGTTACTTTAGTCCAATATCCTACTAAAAGCATCCTTATGGATACTGTGGTTGTTGACATCCCACCAAAGTATGGCATGATGTTATCCAGATCATGGGGAACCAAACATCAGGGATCTTTACAACTAGATATGTCATATGCAACAATCTCTATTTTTGGACAACCTAAGAAACTATACCATGAAACCTTAATGAAATATATGGTAAGTAGTTAGGATCGGCCTCAAAACTTTCCCATCTACTCCATAAAATCAGATATCAATTCTTTTATCCTGTATAATGTGGGTCAAGCACAAGAAACACTTTTAGATAGTATTAATAGAAAACCAAAATAAATTGCAGTTTCTACACAAAATGGAACTAACCAAACTACAAAACTGTTCAATGAACAAGATGGTCAAATTGCTGTAAATGATGAAAAGTTTGTTGCACGAGATAGTGAGAATTATGAGCAGGAGATATTATGGCATCTAGAATTTGATGGGCCATTCAATAGGTTAGGAGCAGGGGCAAGGAGTGTGGATATATAATTTGGAAAATAATCACCCAGAAGGCCATGCATATAGATTGAATGTTAAATGTGCCAATAATATGGCCGAGTAAGATGCATTAATTTTAGGTCTTAGGTTAGTTAGGAATTTAGGAGCTAAAAGAGTTTCTGGCATTGGAGAATTCGAACTAATTGTAAAACAGATTGATGCTATATATATGACTAAAGGCCCTATATTAAGTTGTTATAGAGATACTATTATAGAAATACTTAACACTTTCCTAGAAACAAAACTTGCAGTAATTCCTAGAAAACATAACATGCAAGCCCATAGTTTACCAATTTTTGCTAGCAGCTGCAAATTACCCTTTCTGCCCAACCATCAGTACTCTATTAAAGTTAGGCACAGACCTGCAATCCCAGATAATTTGAAGAATTAGCAAATATTTTCTAATGATAAATAGATAAATAACTTTTATAATTTCAGAAGAAGAGTTTGTAAATAACAATATAGATACCGATACATCCATAGTTCCTGATACTAAGGATGAGATAGAAATAAATGAGATACAAGGTGACAAACTAAATAGAATCAACCCAACTAAATTTACCAGATCAAATATAGATAACTTGGAGAACATTGAGGTTTACGAAATAATCAGTGAAGAAACTGAAGTAATTAATCTCAAATATAACTTCTTACCAAAGGGATTGACCCCTATGGAAGATTTATTTGATTCAAATGATGTTCCTAGGAAACCTAAAATGGAACCTTTGAAGTCTAATATAGAGGAATGTAATATAGGCACCGATGAAAATCCTAAATTGATCAAACTTTCTAAATCATTACCTCCAACTGGAAAAGTGAAATACATTGAGTTGTTGAAAGAATTTCAAGATGTTTTTGCTTGGAGTTATGACCACCTCAAATACTATGACACCAAAATCATCCAACACACAATTCCTATTAAAGAAAATCAAAAGCCTTTCAAACAAAAACTTAGAAGGATTAATCCTGTCTTATTACCTATAATTGAAAAAGAAATTCAGAGGATGTATGATGCCAAAATAATTGCACTAATCAAATTTTCTGATTGGGTCTCAAACTTGGTGCCAACTAGAAAGAAAATAGGTGAGATCAGACTCTGTGTGGATCTCAGAAACCTCAACAAAATGTCGTTAAAAGACAATTACCCTCTCCCCAAAATGGACCACATTTTACAACGAGTAGTTGGATCAACCAAAATCTCATTGTTGGATAGTTTTTTGGTTATAATCAAATCTTGATTCACCCTGATGACGAACCCAAAACTACTTTTACTACTCCTTGGGGCACATTTATGTATGTGAAAATGCCTTTTGGGCTAATGAATGCAGGAGAAACTTTCTAGAGGACTATGGATATAGCCTTTTTAAAAGAAATTCATGGTTTCCTTGTGATAAATCTAGATGATATTACTGTATTTTCGAAATCTGACAATCAACATTTGGATCATCTAAGACAGGTTTTTATTTAATGCAAGATATTTGGAATCTCCTTGAACCCCAAAAAACCTTTGTTTGGGTTAGAAGAAGAAAAGTTGTTAGGTCACATAATTTCAAAATATGGTATAAGAATAGAAGAATAGAAGCCATCTTGCAAATAAGACACCCCAGGAACATTAGAGAGTTACAATTTTTTTAAGGAAAAATTAATTTTCCTAGAAGATTTATATCTAATGTGGCAAAATTAATTAGATCACTAAACAACATGCTGAAAAAAGACTCCATCGTAAAATGGACTATTAAGGCTAAAAAATCCTTTGAAGACATCAAACTATCCTTGATTAAAATGCCTGTGTTAATGAGTCCTAAATTTGACAGAGATTTCATCTTGTTTTCCTTTGCTTCTGAGCACACAATTGCTACAGTTCTATTGTAGAAAAATGACCAGGGCTATGAACAACCCATTGCTTTCTTTAGCGAAGCCCTGAGAGATGCCCCCTTGAAATATAATATAATGGAAAAACAAGCATTGGCTTTGGTCAAAGCCATTAAGGACTTTAGGGTATACATCTTATATTCTCATATAGTAGCCTACGTTCCAAATTTAGTAGTCAAAGATATCCTAACTCAGGATGGTCCTGATGGAAAGAGGGGAAGGTGGATTGCTACTATTTTAGAGTATGATATAAAAATCAAACCTACTAAGTTAATAAAGGGCCAACATTTAGCGAAGCTCATGGCAAATCAAACTATCAAGCCTTGGATATAAACTTTATTGTAGAAATAGATAATGAAGAAGAGATGGCAACTCCACTAATCAGCCAGGCTTTTATTGAATCACCTTGGTATGGTGATATAATTTATGTTTTACTAAACTTACAAGCCCCTCCTGAATTATCGAGGACCAAAAGCAGGTTCTTGAAGATGAAATCCTTAAAATTTTGTATATTAGACAATGATCTATTTTGGAGAGATCATGAAGGTATTCTTCTCAATTGCTTATTAAAAGAAGAATTTGACAAGCTTTTGCAAGAGTTTCATGCAGGTGACTATGGAGGACACCTTTACTAGAAAACCACTGCAAACAAAATCGTTAGAGCTTGTTTCTACTGACCTACCTTGTTTGCTGATGTCAAAATACACGTGACCTCCTGTCACAAATAATAGATTTTTGAGGGGAAGAAAAAGGTCTTACCTTTAACCCTCAAGCCAATCTCTGCTAAAATACCTTTTCAACAATGGGGTTTAGACTTCATTGGTGAAATTCATCCACCCTCCTCTGCCTAGGACAAATGGATTCTCACAGCCATAGACTACTTCACGAAATGGATAGAGGCCATACCTTGAAGGAAAGCCACAGACACTGTTATCATAACCTTCCTTGAAACCAATATTCTATCAATATTTGAATGTCCAACTAAGCTCATTACTGATAATGCAACAAACTTTAGATCCAAAAGAATGATATATTTTTGCAATAAGTGTCATATCACCCTGGGCCACTCTACAACCTATTACCCTCAAGGTAATGGACTAGCATAATCCTCAAACAAAAGCTTGCTAAACATCATCAAGATGTTACTAGAAGATAATAAGAAAAATTGGAATAAAAAGCTAGTCAATGCCTTATGGGAATATAGATTGACCACTAAGAAACCAATTGGTACTTCTCCCTATCAACTAGTTTATGGAATGGAAGTTGTCTTTCCATCCTCTTTGGGAGTACTAATAATGAATATACTTCAAGAATTACAGGTTGAACCTAATAGTATATAAAGAAGAATCAAACAAACTATTCATCTACAACAAACTAGAGAAGAGGTCTATATCAAGTCTTAAGTTGTGTAGGAAAATATTAAAAATATTTTTGATAAGAGAACCAAGGATGAGGATTTCTACCTTGGTGACAAGGTGCTCAAGTGGGATCCAAGGAGAAAATATAAAGATAAAAATAAGAAATTTGATTTCCTATGGAAAGGTCCGTATGTCATTTATGCTTACAGAGGAAATAATGCTTTCTTCTTGAGAGAAATTGATGGTACAGATACAAAAGGTGGACCAGTGAATGATCAAATGCTAAAATATTGCTTTGAACTAAGTTACTAATTTTCAGTTCGCATTTGTACATACTTTATTTACAAAATTTAGTTTGGGTTGGATGGTGATATTTGAAGTTGAAGCCTGAAGAGAAGGCCCTAAGTTTTAAAATATTTACTATCGTAAGTATCAATAATGCAGATTCACAAAAGGACATTTTGCAAGGAAATATCGACAACAATTCAAAGGCTACTGATATTCATTAATTCTTGACATCTTTTCAAAAGATGCCATCCCCAAGTGGAGCCACTGTTAGGTTCCTATACCAATAGGAGTCATAATTTTGAATGACTAAGGTTAAACCTTGTAATATTGTACATACCTTTGCTTTTTGCAAATATTTTCCATATTAAAAATCTAAAAAAATATAAAGAGGGTATGTCATAAAAGAAAAATAAAAGGACAAAAATAATGAGAAAAGGTCAAAAATGAAAATATATGAACCCAAAAAAAAACAAAAAGAGACCATGAAAGTGATCAAGTTAAATGCCACTACTATTTACTTTTATGCATAATAATGATTGTGTGCAACTTGTTATTCATGCCACAATCCATTGTAATCAAACTACTAAATCTTGATTATGTCATGCTTTGAATTTTATGTTTATAGTTAGAGAATAAAATCTGACCAACCAGTTTAATCTTGGTAGATCATTAGATAGGTAGAGAAAAGAAATGAGCTCATCAGTTTAATCTGAGCCCTTGGATGATATAAGGTTAGAAATAGATAGTTTGTTTTATTAAAGAAAAGATAGAATAAGGGTTTGCTAACCTAAATGCACCCAAATAAATGAAGCAAAATGGTAGGGTAAGTAGTGGGTAAGTATAAGAAAGATTTCTAAAGTGTAAACTTGAATGGATCAAAACAAATGCATCATGCTAGACACATGTTTCTGTATGTATGATCAAATTATGGAAGAAAAGGTTTGCAAGTTAATATGGTTAACTGCCCCTTATTCATTTTTCCCTTACTTACTAATTTCCTATCTATAAATATTCTCTAGCACTTTAAAATCCTTCAAGTCAAGGAGGCTTAGAGCATTTCTCTGACTTTTGGAGGGACCAAACCCTCAGCTTAATGACTTATGGACATCAAGTGCTAGAATCCTATTCATAAAATCCATTCCCTCCCTCATTACCCTAATAAAACCCTTTTCCCTAAGGTTAAAACTCTTTTGCCTAGGAAAGGTGGAAACCCCCCATGTAAATCCTATTTCACTCAAAAACCCATGAAAAGAACTTTTATCCTAAGTATAAATTAAAGTGCGCGAAATGCATACACTTTACATTTTTACTTAAGGGAATGTCCCCTCTGTCCATCACTTTCATATTAATTTCTAATTTTATTATATAAATCTCGATGAAACCCTTTTCCCATATATTAATTAAATCACATAAGTAAATAATCCCACCCTTAGTTTTAATATAAACTATATAATTTACCCCATATCCCGACAAAACCCACTTAATTTACCAAATATCATTAAACGTAAGTCAATCCCATTATCAAGTTCCACCCAATCCCCTAACCTCGTGATTAACCCCACGTTAATCACAAACTGCCGTGATTAAGCCCACTGCCCACCCCCTGCCAAACTCCTGCTCATTTCCTCCACGTAAGTTTGCCACTCGACTACCGTTCAAACAAAATCTGCCTCATCTAATGGCCCATAGCTATATCAGCTGCGCCCGATGACCGACCGTTACTCGCCTGATGAAGCAGTTTTCTTCGGCCCCCCAACTGCTACATGCCATGCTTTGGAGTAGATTGGGAGACCCCTTTGAAATACCACCCAACCTCCATAAGCAGTGTGATGGCCTGGGAAACTGCCTCCCCACTCAACTCTCCAAACCACCTATTGTTCGTTTAAAACCACCCACCAAAAAATAACCGTTACTCCATATAAAGGCCGAGAAGCCCATTTTTATCCCTTTTCACTCTTTTTCTCTGTAAACCTCTGCAAATCAGTGAGATTACAGCAAACGCCAAATTCACCACTTAAAATTTGAATTCATCCCTGAAGAAGGTTGCAGAGACCCTAGTTGACCTCTGAGTCCATACCAGATCCATTCAAACCTCTACAGCTGCAGTGAACTCCAAATTTGGAGACAATTCACCTGATTCCAGGTATTTTACCACAAATTACCACTCGCCCATTCAAATTTGGAAAACATTAAGCTTGTGAAGTAATTTAATCAAGTAAAATTAATTGGAAAATGCTTTAAATTTGAAAGTCCCACGGCCAAACCCTCTGAAAGTTTCTAGTTTTCATTCAAAACCCCTGAATTAAACTTGTAAAGCCAAATTTAAATCCACAAGAAATAAATTATGGCTTCCCCTATTACCTTGGATGTTAGACCTACCACAACTCCCCATTTGGACCTCGACCACCTTCCCTTAGCTGACCAAGATTTCCAAATTAAGGATACATCTACCTAGAACCTCCTGCTTGAAATCCATTGTTCGAGTAGAGGCAGATTCGTCAACCATGTTGATGATATTGGCCTTTGGGAGTCAGATTTTCCCAAATACCAGTTCCTAGAGGTACATATTTTCCCTAAAATTGTCCATCAAGGCCATGCCTATTACATTCCCAGCCAAAGAGCTATTATGTCCCCTATCAAAAAGATTCTTTTCACCATTACAGCTGATTCCATAAATGAAATGCTGCAACTCCAACCAAGACCAAACTTGACCCCACTATTAATTGGGGATTTGTTAGACCAATATTCCAAGATAAGTCCCTCTAGACTGGCTCAATTGTTCCAAGATTTCATTGTTGAAGAGTAACACATTCCTAAAATCCCCCCCCCCCCATATGTTTCTTCCATGTTCTCTGAAAAGGGAAAACAAATCATTACAATGTTATCATGTGTTCTTTGCTGCTCCACTAATGAATTTGTTGATGAACTTGTCCTGGCTTTCATGTCAATTTATACCCCAGGACAACATCCTATTGTTTTTTACAATTATGTTGAGTTCATAGCTGAGAGAATGCATGAACAGTTCACCAAGATGCACAATGAGAGAGTGTTTAAATACTCATCTATCCTCTACCATATGTTCCTATACTATGAACCAAACAGATTTCCTTTTTCCCTTCAGAAGCTGGATATTAAAGGCTAGCCCATGTCTGTCATTTTTCAGACCCCACTATTCCATAAGTTTCAGTCACCATATACCTATTCATATTTCATAGATTCTTTTGTTCATCAAGTCATGACTATGCTCACAAGAAGCCCTCCACCCAGGATAAGTCCAGAGATCAAAAGGGTCCTTCAGTTGTCTAAACTAAGCAAAGTGGGAGATTGGTACCTCTACCAAAACCACACAGAGATAACAATTTACGGTTGCAAGCTTACACCATATAAACTACACAAATACTTCCCCATGAGGTTATTTTCTCTAGAGTACTAGACAAATAATGAACTCTGATGAGATAAATTTTGTGTCGGCCAAGAAAAGATCATAATTCAATGTAAAAAACTAGTTAGGCCCCTTCATATGTAATTCTAGAGAGGTAGGGGAGGAGGCAGACAAAATTTTGTGGCGAATGAAGTTTCAAAAGAGTTTCACGTGGAGTTATGACCCTCAAGAATTTGTGACCAGATTAAGAAACAAGGTCAAGTTGGTACCTTATATTCACCACCCCATACTAGAGATAGAAAGATATGCCAATCAATCTGAGTGGGTGGAAAATACTCTTCGAGACAAAGACAGTACAAGGTAGAGGTAGAGAACACCTTATGTGACTTAGAAAGATAATTTGATAAGAGTTCTTTTTGCAAGTACCTGAACAACAAGAAGCAACCATGAGTACCCCTCCAATCATGCAGACCCCTCAGAATGAGCAGAAGAACCTCAAAAGGACTAGGGAGGAACCCTCAAGTTCAGGAAGAGGCACATAAAATATACAATATCAGACCAGTCAGAGCAAGAGGCAAAGGTTCAATCCTGTTTTAGAGGAGGAAGACACAGAAGGCTCAGTAGAAATAACTGATACTGAGCTAGATAGAAGTAAAGGCATAACTCCATCTGGAGAAACACAGGAGCCCTCCACATCACAGACCCAGATTTTGGAAAGGAAACTAAGTGTAGAAGTATCCTCATTCAGTAGACCTGGAGATAAGGATAAGGATATACGAGATAGATATAAAGAGATCAAGATGAGAAATGAGAAACTAAAGGCCCAAACTTATGCTCAGTATCTCAAACTCACACCTACCAACCAGACAAGGTTGATGTCAGCTTTTGACATCAAGGAGGGAAAATTACAGATGTCCTTCATAAAACCAACTGCATAACAGCCAAGGGTATCAGCAGACTATAAAAAGATTTATTTTGAGGTATTGGCAAGCGATATTCATCCCATAGACCAAATTGAGTTCCATAAACAGGTTGGAGAGATGATATGCTCCACCCTCACAGGTAAAGCCATAGTTGCTCATCAGTTACAGAATTCATTGATCAATATCTCAACTCAATTTCAATTAGAGAAGGCCTCCTCAGAGGCCAAGGATACTAGAATCAAGTCTTTGGAAGACTTAGTGATTGAGTTGGGACATGATCCCAAATATATTAAAGCCACATAGCAGCTGATTAAGAGAAAGAATGATGACATTGCTACACTGAAAAACAATTGAAGATACCTTAGCTGCAACATCCCCAAACACAAGAGGTCTTAGAAAACCAATCTAGACATGAAGAGTTGATGGACTTGGTCCTAAGACTTAATGATGAGTTAAGGGAGACAAAGAAAGAATTGGAAACTTTAATTCAATTGAAGCAAAGTGATATTTCCATTACATCTGCAAATGTCATCCCAACAGTCTCAATAGTAGTCCCATCAATGATGGAAGCCTCATTGGCTCCTACAACTCCCATACCTACAACACAATTAGTTTCAATAGAGTCTACATCAACAATAGGTGCATCAAGAGAAGAAGCAGTAAAATTGGTCAGAGCCATGGAGGAAATGTCTATTCAGGCTACAGTAATTAACAAACTAAAAGAAGAGGTGACAAGACTGGAAATGGATTGTAGGCTTGCCAAGATCATGCACAAGGAGGAAGTGTAGAAAGCTGCCAGAATGAATGATATATTAAAGGCCATGGAGAAAGATCTAATACTAAAAGAACCCCTTGGTTAAGCTAAGGAACTATTATGGGCCAATATCATTGACTCTCTCAATGATCTTTTTCCATCCATTCAAGTGATTTTTGAATAGATAGACCTGATAAAGATAGTTACAGAAGATATCCAAAAATTCAAAGAAGAACTAGGGGACATGCTTGAAGATGAAACCAGACTTATCCACTTCCTCAATAGTAAAAACAAGCATGAAATTCAGGAATTGGATACAAAGGATAGGATAGAAACAGTTTTGGAGGTAAGAAAGATCCTTTACAAGAGAAACATAATGTTGAACTTGGGGGATAGGTGTCAAAATATGTAGGTAGCAGGTGATAGATTTATGGCCAAATTTCAAATTTTGAGAGAGAAAGGGTTACCCAGTCCCTTGGTAATAAATGACAAGCTCATGACAAAATAGGATTATGACTACAAAATCAGAGAGCTAGCTAAAGAACAGGCCAGTACATCATCGATAAGGCATCGCCAATAGGCAAAGTTCTTTACCAGACATTTGAAAACCTGTTTTTCCTTGAGCATGAGGTGAAACACCTATTCATCATTAGGCCTACTTTTGCTAAGTACACTGAGGCAGATGAGATATATAGGAGGATGTTGAAAATCAAGTTACCTGATACTGAATTATGGGAAAAATCAACTGATTTACTATAGTAAAATGTAGCAAAAAGGTTAATGTACGGTCAATAGAGTAAAAGGTAAAGACAGGTCAACATGATTAAAGAGTGTCAGTGTCAAAGAGTATCAGATGAAAGAAAAAAGTAACTAAAGCCTCTAGCGTGAAAGTTCAAACATCAAGGAGCATAAAAGGCTACAAACCAAACTATAAAGGCTAGTAGCACCACAATAAAAGGGATAACATGAAGAAGTTCAATAGTTGTCTTTATCTTCTAGCATGGAAGATATTTGTATTTCCTAGATTAAATCTCAAGTTAGTTTGAGATATTTTGTAATAATTTTTGTATAAATACTTCACAATTCGAAGTATGTAGGGTGGATTCTTAGACATTTCTATAGACTTCTTGATCAAAAGACTGTAAAGCCATTGGAGCATTGATTGAACCACCAAGCTGGATTAACGAATAAAGACCAGATATTTCACAAGATTCATGTGTTGAGCGAAGTGCAGACAAGTATTTTCTCTTGTTGTTGTTATTTTTCTCTAAGTTATGCCACAATATTTAATGTATTTATGTAATCTAAATGCTATAACTGGAGCAATATCTTAAATTTTTTTTAATTACACTCTGTTTTAAGAGTTAGGCATGTAAATGTTTTCAACTAATATCTAAGTTAAGGAATTCTTAATTGCTCCTTAGTTTTCGAAGGCCCTCTGTTCTTTGTTTAAATCCTAGTTTGAGAATTCTTAATTGCTCTCTCACCCTGGTTCAAACAATTTCACCCCTCTGCCCCAAAGACCTGCACTTTACTCTGCTAGCTTTCCCTTTTAACATTCCCTTTAGTGAGTTGATCCAATTCTGCTGCCCTTCAGTTGACTCCATAGCCCAATAGTCTGAAGACATCATTCTATCCATTTATTTCAAGGATTCCACCAGCCAATCTTCAATACAAATAAAAACCCCCCCTGAACATTCAGAACTAACCTAAAATCCCAGTAAACAAAGCTAAATCATATAGAGGGAGCCCTCTCTGAGCCACAGGTTGGCTAGAGCCTGTGCTTAAAAGTTGGTTTGTGGTTACCTTGGTCATTTGATTTCTTATAATAACTTCTTGAGAAAATTTTGAGTGATAACAACATCTACTCAAATACCTCCCTAACAACGGTGCCAAAAGGTGATGAGCACCAGTATTGCAGCAAGGATGTTGCAACTCCTGAGATACCAACTTTACTTCATCAACTCGAGGTTCGTACAAACTTGAAGGTGACAGTGTTGTATACACAAATATACGTAATCAGTCAACTCTTTGTCACTATTGAGCTGGGGCAATAGATCACTAGGGCTTCTCAAACCAACCTTCTATTTATTTAGAAGAAGTTTGGTTACTAGTTGAGAGAGGACAATTTTACCCTAATTAAGAGAATTGAAATGCTACTTACTACAGTAATGAAAGACTGAAATACATTCCTACAAAACATGTAACTCATATAGCTACTCTTTAATATACATTGCTTTCAAAATAATTCTAATTTAACGCATATGAAATCTTAACTAACCAAAGCATGAAGTTTGATCTAAACAAGCACTTAACTATTGTGTTCATGCAAAAATATAAAACATTTTTCCTTTTATCTTTTTGTAAAAATATAAATGCCAATACTTCTTGGTTGCATGGTAGCTAAGATAGGTGTGGAGGGATATGAGTGCAATGGTTCATATGGATTGGGAGGCAAGGAGAGTTCTACTCCTAGATTTGGTGATGTTTTTTTCACAATTCGGGCTTAAAACAGGACACTGCATGTTTCCCTACAAGATGTCTACAAGATGTCCTAGTTCACCTACAGGATCCCTTATTTTCCTACCAGAACAGGATGAAAGCATATGGAGTAGTTTGGAAGGTGGTATGGAGCTTAGGGATAATGAGTAATGGAAGAAATAAGGCAAGGGAGTGGTAGGCACTCACTCAGAACTCAAACCAAAGTTTTATGATGGTTGGATTTTCTCAATAAGCATGGCAAGTTATCCTTGTAAAACGATAGCTAAAATTTAGAACTCATGGATGGATATGGTTTGGCTGAGGCTGATGACATAAGGTCTTCCTGAAATGTAGAAACTCCTACAACATATACATCATTGTAGGAATTTATCCATAAATCATCTCAAAACAAGAAGGGTTTACAAAAATATAAGACAAAAGAATTTGCATCATTTATGTTCCAAGTTTATGCATGGGAATGATTGAAACCTATTATGGAAGAAACATGAGATTTAATGCAAGGCTTAAGATATCAGAAATGACAAATTCAACCTATCTTCTAAAATTGAAAGATGATGACCTAATACGCAAAAAAAACCTAATTTTCATAAGAAATCAGAATTCTGTCTTTTTTGGCTGAATGGGAGTTGTTCCTAAAGCCATGGTTCCAGGAAGGGAGGAATGAGGTAAGATCCACCTATTATCAGCCTTTCTTGAATATTTTCTTATCCCTATAATGATACTATTAAAGCTCTTCTCAAATGGAAGCAAACTAATCAAATATACCAATGCTTGCAATTTAACAACACCAAAATCACTTTAACAACTAATCTATGAGATAACACAAGCATACAAGTATAGTAAGAGGAACCTTTGCTTCTAGGGTTTGGCCCTAACCCAAGAGCTTTAGTCCTCTAAGTCAAGTCAATGCTGGATTAAGGGAATGCCGCTGATTTTCATTAACATATCAAAAAATACATAATAGTGTTTGGTCACAATCCTTCGACTCGAAGACTGCTTAGCTGTCTTTCACAAAAATCCAAATCCTAATGAGGATCTAGGCATCTTTATTTATACAACTGAAGTTTCCAACAAATTCCTTAACTCTAGGGAGGCTTGGCTCCCAATCTTGAGATTAAATGGTTCTTAACTATCACTGACTTGGCTGCCAATGATCCCCATAACTTGGTTGCTTGCAACTCTGAGCTGTTGTGATTTGATTGAGGGTTCTTTTAGTGAATGAGGAGTTAATGAGGGAGATACCATCTCCTATAATATCTCCTTCTTGTCTCATTTGAGTTCTTGCACCCTAACTAGCCATAATTTGCTCCCAAAACTTGTAATCAATGCACATTAGACCACGAGACATGGCATATTAATTTTAATCATCTCATTAAGAAAAATATAATTAAAACATGTAAAGAGTTATGAGAAGAGTTGATTTTAGTACGCTGGAGGTGCATTAAGGTCCATATATTTTACCCATTGATGAGTGTCATCAAATACCACTAAATTATACACTAAATATATTAAAGGAAGTGTATCTCCTTCACTTGGATAAAAGCATAGAGAAGAGATGGGGGGAGGATTCAATAGAAGGGAGCCCTCAGATACCAAAATAATCCATCTACACCCTCCTGTGATAGAAATTTTTAGAAGACACCAATGGCTAGGATTCTTCGAGTTGTTGAAAGGATATGATGATGAGATTGCCTTTGAATTTTCCATGGCCTTGAACTCACAAACAAAATATAGTGTCACCATTGTGGTGATGGGGTTATCTATCTCACGCAACTATAAACTAATTAGTAGAGCGAAAACCCTACCTCTAGGGATCAAATGGGGTAGAGAAGAAAATACCACCAATGCCACTTCTAAAAATAACTTCTTCACTACTAATGAAAATCATGCCAAGGACAAGAATGAAGCTAGGAGGGAAAGCCTACCTTATCCTTGGGATTAGGTGGCCTACCATATCTTGAAATACATCCCTTGTAAGGGAAGGTTGGGTGTGTTCTATGCTTACCACTTTAGATTGCTTCATGAAATCATATTTCAATCAGAACTGTCTCTGGATCCAAGACTTAGTGTTCCATACTTCCTCCTACAGTCCATCAGGGACATGAGTCAAAAAGTGAGAGAGGGAAAACATCGACACCTAGGCCACCATGGCCTCATTAAAATGATAGTGGTGGATGCCTTAAAAAAATTGAGAATCTTGTCCTTTGGTCCAAATTCATAGACATGGATAGAGAGGCCTTCATTGACATACAAACCCTCACACCAGGTGAGACCCTAGCTTCTATTGTTGGGGGAAGAGAGAAAAAAAATAGGAAGAAGAATAAGAAGGGGAAATACAAGAGAGGAAGAAGAAGTAGGGTTAGAAGAATAAGAAAGAGAAATAGATGTAGAGAGGAAAATGGAAGAACTAAAGGTAGGGGTAGGAAAAGAACAAGATAAAGAGAAAGAGGAGGAGAAACATGAAACATCAAGTCCTGAGAAGACTACTGAGCCTAGAGAAAAAGAGATATCCCTAGAGCAAGTAAGTTTGTCTCCAATACCCATTGAAAAAGAGGTAGCTGCAAATTTAGCTACCTTGAACACCCTAGTCAAACCTAAAAGGAAGAGATAAATGAAATCCCCCTTATACTTTAAGACCAGGAAAAGAACTAAGATCAAGAAAGGGAGGCCACAAAATCCCGCAAAGGCCCATATCACAATTGAATAGTCCCCAAGGAAGAAACAAGAGGCGAGGCCTACTGAAAGAAAAATCGAAGAGGTCCCCTCTCACCAATCCATAAAAAAGACTCTTATAACATATCTAAGGAGGCCCACAACTAGATCAACCTCCTTCAAAAAACCCAAAACACCTACCACCATCCATCAAGAAGAAAAGGGGAAGCTATAGGACGGGAAGAGTATGCTATAGGAAAAACAAAGTGTATTACAGGAGGAGCACAGGACGCTACAGGAGGGGAAGAATGAGCAACAAGAGGGGAAAAATGTAACATAACAACTACAAGAGGTAGCATATTCCCCATAGAAATTTGAAAGGGACTTCCCAGAGCTCCAGGAGCCTAGTTCAAAATCTAGCCTAAGCTCCTATTATAAATTCAATGAAGGAGGGAGAATTATGCCCCAAAAATTTACAATCCAACTTTCTTTGAGCTAGAAGAAGAAAGAGGAAGAAACCACAAATGGATGCAAATTGATGAGTCTAAGAAGGTGGAAGATGTGGGCCTCATGGAAGAAAAGGTCCTTGAAACGGGAAAAGAATTAACTGAGCTAAGAGAGAGGGTGTCCACAATGAAGGAGAAGTTACAGGTAGAAAATAGGTGGTTGAGGGAGAAGCTACAGGAGAAGGAAACTCAACTAGCCATAATGGAAAGCCTATACATGTAGGCATTACCGTGAAAACATCCATCCAAGTCTTATGCACTCTTTCTCAAATAGAAATGGTTGCAATTCCAAATCAAAACCTTAGCACAACATGGGTCTATGCCATTTCAAGATTACAAACAATTCATGATTTTTGCAATCAAGTTAGCATAGAAGATAGAGCGAAATTGGATGAGTTCTACATTCATAACCTCACCTTGACTAATATGAATATTTGGGATCCCAATCAAAAATTGGGGGATACATAGCTGATGGCCCTAGCATCCTGGATGACTCATGAAGAGGAAAGAGTTGAGAAAGTAAAAAGAGTCATGGCAAAGGAAGAAAAGGAACCATTATATATTAGGGTATAGTTAATAAGCCCAATGGTAGTCATTAGCAATCATATCATCATCTCCAATGATGCTGACCTAGAACCCAAATACCTTGCCACCCAGGAACAATCCATCTCACATTTTGAAGACACACTCAGGTTGTTGGCGACAGAAAGCTAGCAAGATTTCCAGAGGAGATGGATTGCCTTGCCCCACAGTCTCTAAATCAGGGAATATCACTCTCTTGAAAGGCTATGAAATTCATTAGAGAGGAAAACCCTGTACAAAAGAATCATGCAAAGATTAAAAGTAAATTGGATTGGCTGCAAGCTCATTCCACTCTTGCTTCTAGGCCTACGGGAAAGAAGAAATGAAGCAGAGGATAAGAAGGAGTGGACATGGATAGAAAATAATGCAATATTCTATCCCTAAGAAGGAACACCATCTGAGGAACCTTGGGATGTCACAGAGGCCACCAGGGCCATGGAAGAAATGGAAATAAATGATTGAGTTTCTCAGAGGATGAGAAACAATTTTAGTAGGGGGGTGATGATGAATCTCATCAATAGGTACATAATAAGGGTCATAATGCCATGCTCCAGCTTTAGAACTATCTCTTTCTCACATTTATTTACAATTTTTGTTATATTATGCTTAGTGAGAAGGGTAAAATATGTTTTTATATATCATGTGGCCTAATATGGTTTAAAGTTAGGAAATGGATCATTTTTAGATGATTTCAATGCAGGATATCAGAGTAGACATCAAGGAGAGATTCTAGGAGGTTGTCCATCTCCTTAACTCCCTCAATTAGCCAAAATCACCACACTCTCTCTCATTAACTCAAGGTAATTGGCATCCAAGAAAGATGAGGTCATTAGAAGCCAAGCAAGAGTAGTTAAAGAAGACCAATATCCACCTTTCTTGAGTTTTTGGAGACAAACATTCCTATTTTCTAGGGAGATGTTAGTAACTACCCTCTTGTATAAATAAACATGCAAAAGAGCTCATTAGGACTCTAAATTTGTTTTCAACAAGGAAGCTATTGATATTAAGCACTTGATACTATTATTTTTGACTGGTTATGTGATGTTTTTGACATTGATGCAATTATAGTGAGAAGTTTTTTTTATTTATTAATCACCGAGTTAGTTGCAGAAGGTTGAGTCTCTTGTGTTTGGGCCCAACCCTAGTGACTTAGGTCCCTCTTATGTATTGGTATTTAATTTTATCTTAGCGTGCTTATTAGTTTTCCACATTTCATTAGAACATAACCCCTCAAAATCTTGTGATTGTTGCCTCTATGTCATCTCTCCCATGGGAACTTGAATGGAAGGATCCACAATCATAGTCCAAAAATACTATGTTTATGATTTCTTGGAAGAAGGTATATATTAGTTATCTTGTTTTGCATGTGCTTACTCTAGCTTAGGAGTTTATTTATTGACTAGATAATTTTTTTTGGCATATATTAGATGATATTTAAATTCAACTCATCTTTTCCACTATTAGTTGTTTCATTTTATAAATGATAGAAAGGTTTGTGCATGTGATATTGCAGGGTTGTTTGGATATGAAGAAAAGGGACCTTTCACCATATCCATCTTGAACTTCTCACCCTCTTTAATGAATCCCAAATTATGTTCTTGAGCTCATTCCCTTACGTCACCGTGAGCAGCTCTCCTAGTTCAAAAAAGGCCTTCCTAAGGTGCTAAGCTTGGCTAGGGGTGTTGGTCACCTTTCATCCATCTACCCCAACCTCCATACACCTTACCATCCCTTGAACCCCTCATTCCTACCTCCTAAATCGTCTCAACAACCTTCTTGTAGCATTACAGGCCTTCCTGTAGCAATACAGGGTTCCTAAAGCAATACAGGGTTCCTATAGAAACCTATTTCACCATATGATTTGCCTTGTGATGCAATTTTGACTTATTCTAGAAGTAGTTTGACCCCCATATGTGTCTCCATGATCAAAGGAAACACCTATACCATTCCAACCATCCTTTCCCTTCACTGCAAAATTGAATAGCATTAGTTTCTTTATCACAGATTTAACACAACTAGAACATTGATTTATATGAAAGTGTGAGATAGATAGATGATGCATGGAATCTTGAGTTATGATTTGGTAGGTTAGTTTCCTATCTACAAGTAGATTTGGTAGAAATATGGTTGATTGCAAGATAACGTAGTTCCCTTTCTACAAGTAGGGTAGTTCTTGTCTTTTCATGAATTAATTCAATAACATTTACAAGTTGAGGTTTAAAAAGTATTTTCCTTTTTATCGTTAGAGATAGCTTCTGAATTACACCTTCATTAGTTAGTGTCCTTCTAATTCAGTAGAAAGAATGGTCTTGGGGCACTATTGTTCAAATTTCCTAGTTGAGAGTGGCATGAATAGAATCACATCTAAAGTGTATATAGCACTATCACCTCGAAGTTTGTATGAACCTTGGGTTGATAAATAAAGTTGAGGATCCATTGGGAGTTGCATCACTCTTGGTGCAATACCAGGGCTCACCACATTGGACCATGGTTGACCATAGCTAACCATGATTATAAACCCAAGGGATTTATATTAAACCCAAAGAATTATATTATTAACACTATGAACAATATTACACCTTAGGAATATGAAACCTTAGATTAATAAACCCCATAGACTGATATAATAGACCCAAGGGAATAATAAATCCAAGGGATTAATACTAAAATCCAAAGGGAATAATATTCACAAGGGAATATTATTAGACCCAAGGGACTAATATTATAAATCCTAGGTTTATAAAACCTAAGGTAAATACTATAAACCATGAAATAAACATGGTTGACCATGGTTTACCATGGTTGGTTCTCAAATTGAAAAAATTGTTTTCACAATGCGATGTTCGACCAGGGTCAACAAATGTTGACCATGATTGATTTTCATATTGAGACAATCTTTGCCACAATGTGACATTGCACCATGGTTGACCATGCATATAAACGTAAGGGATTTTTATTAAAGCCTAACATTAATATTATAAACCTTATGAATAATATTATACCCTAAGAATATGAATCCTTAGATTAATAAACCCAAGGAAATAATATTAAACCAAAGGTATTCATATTATAGATCCAACATATATAAACCCTAAGATATACATTGTAAACCCTAAAATAAAAATAGTTGACCACGGTCTATTTTCATATTAAGACAAAATTTGTCAGAATGCGGCATTCCACCATGGTTTATTTTCATATTGACAAAACCTTTGTCACAATGTGAGTTTGAACCATGTTTGAACATGGTTGACCATGATTATAAACACAAGGGATTTATATTAAACCCAAGGATTAATGTTAGAAACCCTATGAATAATTTTATACCCTAGGAATATGAACAATTAGATTAATAAACCCAAAAGATTGATATTATAAACCCAGGGGATTAATACTAAAAAACTAAGTGTTTATAAACCCAACAGAATAACATTAAACCCAAGGGATCAATATTATAAACCATAAGTATATAAACCCTTAGATAAATATTGCAAACCCTAAAATAAACATGGTTGACCATGGTTTACCATAGTTGATTTTAACATTAAGACAATCTTTGTTAGAATGAAATGTTGGACCAAGGATGACGATGGTTGGCCATGGTTGATTTTCATATTGAGACAATATTTGTCACAATGTGACATTAGACCATGGATGATATCTATATTGTGACAATCTTTGTCACAACGCGACATTATAAAATGGTTGACCATGGTAATATTATTAAACCCAAGGGACTGATATTATAAACCCTAATATAAATAATATAAACCCTAAAATAAACATGGTCGACCATGGTTGATTTTCACATTGACACAATAATTTTAACAATGTGATGTTGGACCAGGGTGGACCACCGTTGACCATGGTTGATTTTCCTATTAAGACAATCTTTATCACAATGTGACATTTCACCATGGTTGTCAATGGTTTACCATGAATGTAAACCCAAGGGATTTATATTAAAGCCTAGCATTAATATTATAAACCTTATGCATAATATTATACCCCAGGAATATGGATCCTTAGATTAATAAAACGAAGAGATTGATATTATAAACCCAAGGGAATAATATTAAACCCAAGGGATGAATATTTAGATCCAAAGTATTTAAACCCTAAGATAAATATTATAAATCCTAAAAGAAACATGCTTAACCATGGTCCATTTTCATATTGAGACAACCTTTGTCGTAATGCAATGTTCCACCATGGTTGATTTTCATATTGACAAAATATTTGTCACAATGTTACATTGGACCATGGTTGACCATGATTATAAACACAAGGGATTTATATTAAACCCAAGGGTTAATGTTATAAATCCTATAAATAATTTTATAACCTAGGACTATGAACACTGAGATTAATAAACCCAACGGATTGATATTATAAAACTAAGGGATTAATACTAAAAAAATAAGGGTTTATAAACCGAATGGAATAATATTAAACCCAGGGGATCAATATTATAAACCATAGGTATATAAACCCTCAGATAATTACTATAAAACCTAAAATAAACATGGTTGACCATGGTTTACCATGGTTGATTATAACATTGAGACAATCTTTGATAGAATGCGACGTTGGAATAAGGATGACCATGGTTGATCATGATTGAATTTCATATTGAGACAACCTTTGTCACAATGTGAAATTGGACCATGGTTGATGATGGTTGAAAATTGTTGACCATGATTGATTTTCATATTGAGACAATGTTTTTCGTAATGTGACATTGGACCATGGTTGACCATGGTTCACAATAGTTGGTTTCATATTGAGACAATTTTGTTCACAATGTAAGATTGGACCATAGTTGACCAAGATTATAAAAGCATGAGATTTATATTAAATGTTAGGCTTAATATTTTAAAACATAGTATAAAACCCAATATTATAAACCCTAGTATTAAACCCAATATTATAAACCCTAATCTTAAACCCAATATTATAAAACCTAAACGTAATCCTAATATTATGACCAAAATGATTGAGCATATTCAACTAGATTTCACCACTATAACATTACAAATATTTTTTTTCTAAATATTATTAATATTATAATGATGTTACAAATAATTTGTTTCCAATATAAATTTGTTATTACTAATGATATATATTTATATTTTTAAAACTAATATTAATTATATAATAAACACTTAATATATCTCATATAATATTAAAAGTATTATTGTGAATAACAATAGTATATAATAATATTTAATAATATTACTTTAATAAACATTAAAAATATTAGTTTAAGCTTATTAATATATAATGATGTTGTTGTTATCCAATATTAATCATTACTATAATGATATATTAATATTTTTAATAACTAATTTAATGTTAATAAAAACATTAATAATATCTCACATTAATATTAATAAATATTTTGAACTATTAACAATAATATTATAATAATAATTACTTTGATTTTTTAACATATTGAGATTATAAATATTATTTTCTAAACATATTAATTACTATATTAATGATGTTATTGATAATATTGTTTCAATATTTTTTTATTATTAATATATATAGAGATTAATATAATATTTTAAATAACTAAATATAAATATTATACAATAAACATTAACAATATCTCATTTAATATTAATAAGATTATTCTTTAACTAACATAAAATATTTAATATTAATTAATGTATTATATAAAAATATTAATAATAATATAATAATAATAATAATTAATAATAATTAATAATTATTATATATATAAAATATATACGTAATAGTAAAACTTATTTTAATAATACATAAAAAAATAATATATCATTTAAATTTCAAGGTAAGGATTAGTATTATTGTCAAATATATTATTAAAAATAAAACTTAATATTAGAACTTAAAATGTAATATTAAAAATTAGTATTGTATTAGTTTACTAAAGTTTATTTTATATCACTTTTCATGTGTTTTTATTTATTGAGAGTAGTAAAGGGTTTATGCTATGTTGAAATTGATGAATTTCTTACTATCCACCATTATTTATTAAAAAATGAATTGTCCATAATTATTGGATATTCAATTATAATAAAAAATATTGTGAAGACCAATAACATGGATGAGTATTTATGGACAACTCTAATGATTTTAAAACCTAATATTAAAAGTAAAATTTAAAAGCTATTATTAAAACCTAATATCTATTATTATAATATTAATATGAACTAAAATATTTGTGATTGAGGCGGGTTTAAAACAAAACAAATATGGTGGTATAACATATTCATTTTCTACTTGGTAAATGTGTGTTCCATATCATCTCACACAGAGGTCATGTGCTTTATGCATAAATTCCTAATTAACCCTTTATGAATAAGTGTTTTAAATTTTAATTCATCTCGTTCATGCTTGATTGAAATTGACAAATTCTTCGTCATTGAACATTGACCTCCAAGTTTCAATATTTTTGTTGATCACAATAAATTTGACAAATGGCATAATCTTAAAGCACTTTGTCAATCTAATATGGAATTATTTAATTTATTCCTTGGACTTTTCTAGGATTATTGATTATATAATGTGCATCCTCGTGCATTTTGAAAAATGAATTCAGTGCTTAGATAAAGGGGCATGAGCGCTTTTGATATACAAATGTATTTATTAAATAATTAGTATATAATTGTATACACATTGATAATAAAATTTATGAGGAACCATGGGACTTCCTATAATAAAAACTAATAACCATATATCTCTCCTATAACCCAAAAACTATAATGGTAGTACATATATGAAATGTGTACTCAATATATCATATTCAATGGCACTTAGGTTTGCTTCCATGTGTCTTCAAGTTGCAATAACATGGCCGAGATCATGGTTTCCATATGTACAAGGAGGAATGCATTTGTATGTGGCACAACATGTACATACTTTCTAGTGTGATGATTCATTTTCTCTGCATGCTTCCTTGGCCATTCTAGAAAGCAATTAGAGATGCCCACCATGAAAGTTGAATTCATATAATAAAAAAAAAAAAAAAAAACAAGAAACATTTATACCAATAATAAGCCTTCAAAATTTGCTTAGAAGTCACAACCACATTTAACAATATAATTTCTAAAGTATTTAACAAAATTTGCTTCAAAAGAACTACAACTCGTAGCTACTATATTGCATAAAAAGAGAAATATTATATTCTAAATCATAATTTATATTTAAATAATTTTTTTAATATTATTTGGAAATTTATAATCAAATGTTAAAATTTAAGTATAAAATGCAAAACAATAAGCTAATTAAAATATAAGCAAAATATAGTATATTATTTAATTTTTTTATGGACATCATTATTTCAAACAATTGAAATCGATGTCTTCTATCCACAATTTTTAAATTGAAATCCAAACCTATGTTCGTCTTGAAGAAGTGTCACTAATTATTGTGCGATAACAGTTTGAAAAAGTGCTCTCTAAATCTTATCAATTTTAGCATCAAGGTTCGTATGGCTGTCATAGACTACAAGAGACGTGAGGCGAACAAAAACACTGAAAGGCTAGTGTAGGATCTTCATAGAGATTGGTAACAATAAAAATAAATAAAAATACATTTATGTTTGCCCCAACAATACTATCCCAAGCGATATGACTACGAGTCGTTGGCATTTATCAGTCAATTGAAGGGGTATCCATTTATTCAATAATATTCATATTAAAAAAATCATAATTAATAACCCCATCAGAAATATTCAAAGGAGCTATTCAAATTAGAAGTCCTCAGCTAATGGGCATCATAATGTCTGATCATATATTTTGGAAATTCTAAAAATAAATTAGCGATGCTCAGGCGAAGAGTTGAATTCCTTAAAAACAAATAAAACAAGAAACACTAACAGCAACAATAAGGCTTAAGAATTTGCTCGTAAGTCCCAACATAAAGCTAAAACATCAAGAGGAATAACAAACCAATCCCAATAATTGCCATACCTCTTCTATGTTAAAATTCGTCGCGCAACAATCTCATGGTTTTGAAGGATATTTTGTTAATTTACCCAAAGCTTATTGTATTTGAACAATCTATATTCTCCATATTTCAATCTTCTCCCTTCATTGTTTGATAGTCTTTGCATCAGAAGAGCTATACTTGACAATGACTCCATTGATGAAGAGACAAATAGTTTTGAATATGTTTTTTTCATGAAAGCAATATGAAGAGCGTGAACCATGTTAGTGTGAATAAAGAAATAGAATAATTCAACCATAAGGCACTAAGAAAACTTATGAATAACAAACAGCTCGTTGTTGTCAACTGATCTACTCTTGGCCCTCCACCATTTCAGTAAAACCATTAAAATTACCTAGCTGCGATGAAACCCTAGCCATACCATAAACAAAAAATTTTAAGAACCAAATGTTTATGAAATGTAGATATGTTCGAAAGGGGTAGATTAATGAATTTAGTGATTCCATTGGGTGGCAAGAATGGGTTACATGATTCATTTTTGAGTGCCAACAAAATAACGTTACATAAGGTGAGGTTCCAAGTTGCTAACAATGCTAGAATGTTTCATAATTGCAAACACATTTAAATTAGGCAATTGAAATGTTTTTGTGCACAAACAAAATAGCGTTACATAACCTAAGGTTTTACTTTGCTAACATTGTTAGAACCTTTCATAAGTTAAAAAATAGAAGAGAGAAGAGAGATTAAACACACACAACCAATCATTTTTCCCTATTTTATTAATCACAACAATTACAAATATATAAGACATAGCACACTAACTTTGACACATCTAGATCATGATTATGAATCATAACATAGGAATCAACAACTTCTAGACTGACACCTAGGGACTCACATTGACAACTACACATGACATGGAAGAATTACTTCTAATACCTCCCATAATGCTTACATGGATAACATTAAAAACACACATTATGATAATAAATAAATATTTTTCTGAATCGTCTTCATTAGCACACAAATCCACTCTGGAATCTCGTAAACACTACTCTTTCACCACCACTTCTTCAAGTTGTCACTGGAACTCCATTTAAAATGTAATCGACTCTGACCATTGTTGCTGAACTTTGCAAGATAAACAATATTGACAACTCAGATCATTGAGGCTTCCCTGATAAAATCCATCAAGTAATGAACCATCTTATGGAGCAACCACCATTTGTCAGATATTTCTCTTTCAGCTATCTGCTAGTTGCTAGGATGGAGGTCTAGATACTAAATGTGTTCAAAATTTGATCAAACAACTTGACATTACATAAGAATAGATGTTTAGACACTGGGGAATTTAGTTTAAGAACCACCAACCCTTTTTACAACCAATAAAAACACACAAAAAATGAAATAAATAGAAAACTTCTTCAACTCACACTAAACAATAAAAAACTTAAATCTCTTTTACTTTTAGAATAGTTTGAGAGGTGGTTCTAATGGCTACTCATCACTATCTGATTCTGACATGTCATCCAAGTTGGTTATGCTTGCAGTTTCTTTACCATTCAAAATATTCCTTGCATGAGTTCTACAATTCCACGTTGTATGTCCATACATGTGATAGTAGAAGCATTTTGTTGAATCCTTGTTCTTTTTTATTTTTCCTTTGGAAAATAATGCAAGTTCATGTTGACCACAAACATCTGACTCTCTGAATTTCCCCTTTTTTACTCAGCTAAAAGTGATGATACGATTCCTTCTAAGAAGACATTTGACTCAATGTGAATACAATGTTGCTATACTTAGGAGATATGCTATTTAATAGAATTGCATTAGCATCATCTATTTCTACCTTGGCACCAATTTCAACTAATTTCCTAAAGAGAGACATTAACTCATTTATATGATTAGAGAGAGGTGTCTTATTATGCATTTTGACACTAAAGAGCCACAATTTTAAAGAGAACTTTGCGTTCGTAGCTATTTCCACAAATAACTTGCTCAAATGTTCCCAGATTTCATGAGCTAATTTTGTTAAATCAATCAAATGCATCTCAGTGTCTGAAAGACCCAATCCAACTATAGCCTTAACCTTGTCTTCTTTCTTTTCCCATTCAAATAAAATTTTAACATTAGTAGGAGCCTTTTTAGATCCTTTTACTATACTCCACATACCTCTATTCATAAGATGCATTTGAATTTTAACTTTTCAGGTATGAAAATTGGTGCCATTAAATTTCTTTAAAGGTAAAGAATCCATATTACATGTTTTAGAATTGATATCAATTTTATCCAACGCTGTTTTCTGCGATTTGACTTTTATGCACTCTAGGTCAAATATCAAGAGACCAAACTAAGCCAAATCAAATTCAAAAAGGCAAGAACAAAAGTAGGTTCTTCTTTAGAAAATTTACTGTCACACGAGACACAACTGATTGTGGAACCTGTAGATCCCTGAAGCCCGTGTGAATTTCAACCCTACTATTGGCGTGCTAAGATTCACAACCTTTTTTTTAATATTTTTGGACAGAACATTGAATTCACCGTCCCAATGAAATTGGGAAGAAGTTGCAAATCTTGATGCCTATTCACTTCCTCGAAAGTCTGAAATTGGGGAAATTTGTTTACCTTCCCCACAGCCGTGGCTGTTAAGCTCCCTTAATTTTTCCCAACTGCTACCTACAATTATAGAAGTAAATTGTAGTCATTTCCTTAATTTCTTGAAACCAACTGCAGTAATTTCCTTAAATTACGGAAATCAACTACAGTTAATTAATTTCTTGTTGTGAGCTTCTAAAGTGGTCCATTACTCCATCTAGAGTTCTTTACCATGATATGTGGAACACTTGACACATAGCCAATAGAAGTTTGATGGAAGCTTAGCTATATATATTTCTGTTTGATCCCCAAGCTTGCATCTCAATCCCCTTCAGTTTTACACCATCAAATTGAGAGAACACAGCTTGGAAGTACCATACAATATTCCAACATTTTTTCTCCATCTTTAGAGAAATCACTGCTAAACTGATAAGAGTATGGGTAAATATGCGTGAATGCAGTATCGCTGTAATTACTACATTTTGATGGTTGATAATGTGGTTGAAGACAACAGATCCAGATTTAGAAAATGTATCGAGACCATTACCGTCGTTTATGTAAAATTTCATGCTGAAGTCGGCATTTGGATAAGTACGGAGAAAGAAGATAGCAGTGTATACAATCTGTCACTCCATCGAAGGCTGATGCTTTCTTGCAAAAGCATTTTCAACACTGCGTAAAATTGATTGGTCTTGATTGAGCGACTCAGTTTAAATGCCACTTTAGAGAATGGGTATTTAATATGGATATGAAACCTACTACCAATTTTGATCGAGCCAACAACACATGTAAACACATCACAAAACAAAAGAAGGGATTGTCTCAAGCATAGAAGAAATTTTGGTTTTGGAGTGTGATCAGCGTCAATGGCTGGAGGTATGAATTCTTGGGCATTAAAGTTTTTCAATTTTTTTCTGCATTATAATAGAATCGTTATAATCTAACATTTGGTATTAGAGCCAATTTTATCTCTACCTTGGTGTAATTGTTATGCAAATTTATAACTGTGCTCATATTTTTAATTTGCATGAAATGGTGCTTTAATTTTATTTTATTTTGCAAGGAATTATTACCGTTGTTTACAATAATGTTGTATTTATGGTGGTTTTTACTCATACTCTGTCACATAGAGTTTTGGTTATATTCATGCTTACCTTTACACTTACTTCGAGCTGAAGCCTTTTTGTTTTTACAAGAAACAGTGATATGGTGTTTATTTAAGATGTCATTTTGACTTATTCCTTTCATGAAACATTGTTTTTTACTCTTGTTAAACATTAGTTTATAATCTTATAAGTAATTTTTAAAGTTCTTCATTAGTGTGGTGAGTGTTTCCGCTTTCCATATTTTTAATTGCTTCATATAAAACTGTGTATACGCCATTTCATGTAGCATGAAATGTGAAGTATTGTGTATAGTATTGTTTATGCAGTTTATGTAAGAAATAATGTCTAGTGATTCGGATAATTTTAATTGATTAGAGAATAGCCACAACATCTCTAATTAAATAATATTGTATATTATGATAGATTAGGATCACATAAAGATTATTTAGACATTAATTGTAATTAATTATACTAAACATAATAAATTTTATCCCACAGGAATCTTTATTATATTAATATAATTAACTAGGACAAAATATTCATAACTTACCTATAGGAATTATGAATTAATAGTTTTATTATAAAGTTCAAAACTATGAATAATTGAATAATTGAATCTGCCTGAATTGGAAATTTAGCCCACACGCAATTTTTATGTCATTAGATTCAATTTTGAGCATGATTTACATTGGTAAAACATGAAATTTTATTTAGGCCTCAATTTTAACATAAGCATGTGATCTTTAATTTTATGTAGTTGTACAACTTGCAAATTTCTCTGAAATTCATTGTGATATCCCTACACTTGAGGGAGATAACTATAAGGTCTGGAAGGAGAGGGTTCTCCTTCATTTGGGGTGGATGGACATAGACTATGATATTAGGAAAGATGAACCACTGGCACTCACTAATACCAGCAGTACAATGGACATCACACTTTATGAATGATGGGAGAGATCTAATCACCTAAGCATGATGTTCATTAAGACTAAAATTTCAGCTGATATTCATGGTTCTGTTGATCGTCATGAAAAGGTTCGAGACTTACTAAAGGTCATTGATGATCAATTCATCACTTCATACAAGGCACTAGCAAGCCCCCTAATCATGAAGTTCTCATCCCTAAGGCTCACCAGTGTGAAAGGTGTGCATGAGCACATCATGAAGATGAGGGACACTGTGGCTCAATTGAAGAAACTTGAGGTTGAAATATCAGAGTCCTTCCTAGTGCACTACATCCTAAACACCCTTCTACGCTAATACAGACCTTTCAAAATCTCATACAACACAGATAAGGATAAATGGTCAATTAATGAACTCATGACCATGTGTGTTCAAGAGGAAGAGAGACTAGTGATGGAATTGGGAGAAAGTGCAATGCTGGCAACGCGTGGAAATGGAAAATCTCAAGCCAATCGGAAAGGGAAAGGTAAAGTACCTCACCATGCCAATATAAAGAAGGATTCCAAGTGTTTCTTCTATAAAAAGAAGGGACACATGAAGAAGGAATGCACCAAATTTCAAAAATGTTTTGCAGACAAAGGTAATTTAATCTTGTTTGTTTGTTATGAATCTAATATGGTTAATGTCAATATCAACACATGGTGGATTGCTTGTGGATCAACAATTCACATTTCGAATTCCTTGTAGGGTTTGCAAAACCTAAGGAAGGCAGTGGGAAGTGAGCAAAGCATCTTATCAAGAAACAAGATGGGCTCGCATGTGGAAGCTATAGGAACATGTTATTTAACTTTAAGTTGTGGCTTTGTTTTAGAATTAGAAAAGACCTTTTATGTTCCAAGTTTTTCTAGAAACTTGAATTCAGTTTCAAGGCTTGTACCTTTTGGATATTCCTTTAACTTTTTAGAAAAATCCTTTAATCTATTTTATAAATCTTATTATGGTGGGAATGGTATTTTGTCTAATGGTCTTTACTACATTAATTTACAAAACATTGTCACTTATGATTCAATGCATGTTCGCATTGGCACTAAAAGACATGTTATTAATGAAGATTCCTCTAAATTATGGCACCGGAGACTAGGTCATATCTCCATAGAAAGAATTAAAAGGTTCGTAAATGAAGGGGTAATTAAAACTCTGGATTTTACTGAATTTGAGATTTGTGTGGACTGCATAAAGGGAAAGCAGACCAACAAGTCAAAGAAAGGTGCCAATAGGAGTTCGGACATATTAGAGATCTATATACTGATATATGTAGTCCAAACATCGACTCACATGGTCAAAGATACTTCATCTCCTTTATAGATGATTACTCATGATATATGTATCTCTACATGCTTCATAAAAAGAGCAAAGCATTAGATGCCTTTAAGATCTTTAAGGTTGAAGTAGAGAAACAATGCGGCAAGCAAATTAAGATCATGAGATTAGATAGAGGTGGAGAATATTACGGTAGATACATAGAAGATGGACAAGCACATGGGCCATTTGCAAAATTTCTTCAAGAGCATGGGATTGTTTCCCAATACACCATGCCTAGTTCACTCGACCAGAATGATGTAGCAGAAAGAAGAAACTGAACATTATTGGACATGGTGCGGAGTATGCTTAGCAACTCAAATCTTCTTAAATCCTTGTGGACTGAAGCACTTAAGATGACAGTGTATATATTAAACCGAGTTCCAACCAAGGTTGTTCCTAAAACGCCATATGAATTATGGAAAGGTTGGAAACTGAGTTTGTGACATATTCACATTTGGGGATGCCCATCTGAGGTGAGAATATATAATCCACAAGAGAAGAAGCTGGACCCAAGGACCATTAGTGGGTATTTCATTGAATATGCTGAATCTAAAGGTTACAGATTTTACTGTCCATCTCACAACACTAGGATTGTGGAATCAAGAAATGCAAAGTTTCTTGCAAATGACTTGGTTAATGGGAGTGATCAAACCAGGAACATAGTTTCTGAGAAGGATCATTCAGAATCTCAACCTTCCACCTCAAGTGATAAATTGGTTATTCTTCATCACAACCCTCAAGTACAAACTAGTTTTGAACAACCAATTGTTGAAGTTCCACAAGTTGCTGACAACATTCCAGTAGATCAAGTAGTTCAAGAGTTGCCAAGAACTTTTGAACAGCAAGTTGAACCACATACTTCTCAGGAAGATGATGGTACAACATTAAGAAGATCTACTAGACCAAAGAGATAAGTAATTCCTAATGATTATGTTGTGTATCTGCAAGAATCTGACTACAACATTGGAGCTGAAAATGATCCTGAGCCATTTTCACAAGCCATGAGTTGCAAAGAATCAGAACTATGGTATAATGCCATGAAGGAAGAGATGAATTATATAAAGAGCAATGAAGTCTGGGATCTTGTTGAGTTGCCTAATGGTGCAAAAGCCATTGAATGTAAATGGGTCTTTAAGACAAATAAAGACTCATTGGGCAACATTGAGAGATACAAGGCAAGACTTGTTGCTAAGGGATTCACTCAGAAAGAAGGAATTGACTACACGGAGACTTTCTCTCCTGTATCTAAGAAAGATTCCTTGCCCGTTATTATGGCATTAGTAGCCCATTTTGACTTGGAGTTGCAACAAATGGATGTGAAAATGACTTTTCTCAATGGAGATCTAGAGGAGGAGGTTTACATGAAACAAACTGAAGGATTCCCCTCTAGTGATGGTGAGCAATTGGTTTGTAAGCTCAAGAAGTCATTATATGGTTTAAAACAGGAATCCCGCCAATGGTATTTGAAATTCCATAATGTAATTTCTTCTTTCTATTTTGTAGAAAACATTATGGATCAATGTATATACTTGAAAGTGAGTGGGAGTTAAATTTGTTTTCTTGTTTTATATGTGGATGACATTTTGCTAGAAACCAATGATAAGGGTTTGCTACATGAGCTGAAAGAATTACTCTATAAAAATTTCGATATGAAGGATATGGGTGAGGCATCTAATGTCATTAGGATCCATAGAGATAGATTTCGAGGCATCTTGGGTCTGCCACAGGAAACCTATATTAATAAAATTTTAGAGAGATTTCGGATGAAGGATTGTTCACCAAGTGTAGCTCCCATTGTGAAGGGTGATAGGTTCAATTTGAACTAATGCCCGAAGAACGACTTTGAAAGGGAAGAAATGAAGAACATTCCATATGCTTCTGTTGTAGAAGGCTAATGTATGCGCAAGTCTGCACAAGACCTAACATTGCATTTGTTGTGGGAATGTTGGGACGATATCAGAGTGATCCAGTTTAGACCACTGGATCACAAAAACTACATTCTTATGTATAGACGGACGGACAATTTGGAAGTGATTGGCTACTCAGACTCTGACTTTGTTGGATGTGTTGATTCATGTAAATCAACATCAAGATACATTTTTATGATGGCCGGTGGAGCTGTATCATGGAGGAGTGCCAAGTAGACCTTGATTACCACTTCCACTATGGAAGCCGAATTTGTCTCTTGTTTTGAGGTTACTTTACATGGTATATAGCTTAAGAGTTTGATTCTGGGCTTAGAATTATGGATTCTATCTCTAAGCCATTGAGAATATATTGTGAAAAGTGGGAGTCGAAATAAACACATTGACATAAGTATTTAGCTATAAGGGAACGTGTTAAAGAAAAGAAAGTGGTCATTGAGCACATCAACACTGAGTTGATGATCGTCGATCCTTTAACTAAGGGCATGCCACCATTTAAATTCAAAGATCATGTAATGAATACGGGACTTGGTTCCATTATGTAGTTTCTCATTGTATGGACAATGTTGTTTTAATGAAATTCTTAATTATTGTGATGTTTTTCTCATATTTATGTGCACCTAAATTTGATTTGAGAAAACTCATCTGTGTAGGACCAAGAATAAACATAAGGTTTATTCATTAAGAAATTGTTGCCACATAAATTATAATAAGAATAAATACATAGTAATACATGGAAGATAATACTCGTCATTAGAGGACTTATCACAATGATTCATGTATCTATTACTTAATATAGATTATCAATGGGTTTTAAGATGAGACATTAAGATTGGAAGTATGGACGAAGTGGGAGAATTTTAAGCTCCTTTTAGTTTTCCCAACTACTGCCTACAATTACAGAAGTAAACTGCAATCATTTCCTTAATTTCTAAAAACCAATTGTAGTAATTTCCTTAAATTATGAAAATCAACTATAGTTAATTAATTTCTTGTTGGGAGCTTCTAAAGTGGTCCATTACTCCATTTGGAGTTCTCTACCATGATCTATGGAACACCTCACACATAGCCAACAGAACCTTGATGGAAGCTTGGCTATATATATTTATGTTTGGTTCCCAAGCTTGCATCACAATCCCCTTCAATTTTACACCATCAAATTGAGAGAGCAGAGCTTGGAAGTACCATACAATATTCCAACATTTTTTCTCCATATTTAGACAAATCACTGCTAAACTAATAAGAGTATGGGTAAATACGCGTGAATGCAGTATCACTGTAATTACTACATTTTGATGGTTCATAATGTGGTTGAAGACAATAGAGGGAGATTTAGCAAATGTATCCAGACCATTACCGTAGTTTATGTATAATTTCATCCTAAAGTTGGCATTTGGATAAGTACAGAGAAAGAAAATAGCAGTGTATACAATTCGTCTCTCCATCGAAGGTTGATGCTTTCTTGCAAAAGCATTTTCAACGATGCGTAGAATTGATTGGTCTTGATTGAGCAACTCAGTTTAAATGTCGCTTCAGAGAATGGGTATTTAATACGGGTATGAAACCTAATACCAATTTTGATCGAGCCAACAACACATGTAAACACATCAGAAAACAAAAGAATGGACTACCTCAAGCATAGCAAAAATTTTGGTTTTGGAGTGTGATCATCGTCAATGGTTGAAGGTATGAATTCTTGGGCATTAAAGTTTTTCAATTTTTTTTTTCAGCATTATAATAGAATCGTTATAATCTAACAATGGCACCAAAAAATTAACACGGTGATTTGTAATGGTGGATCTCCTCTACAAATTCCATGATTGGCTCCTCCTCCTTCATCAAAGTTACACAAAGTCTTTTAAATAATATTAATTGAATGGTTTCTCACGCCCTCACACTCAACTATTCACAACAACCACATGCAAATCATGATAGAAGCAACATTGGTTGTGAAGATAGAAACAAAATTATATTGTTTTTATCCATGCATCACACAATGGCTTCAAAACAAACAGATCTCACAAACCTAGATTGTAGGGGCTTTAATAATCTAGATTGCTTTTGCTTCTCAGATTTGAGCTTTATGACTTTGATTCCAACTTAAAAAATAGAATAGAGCAGAGATATTAAACACACAAAACCAATCACTCTTTCCTATTTTATTGATCACAATAATTACAAATATATAAGACATAACACACTAATTTCAACACTTCTAAATCATGATTTCGACTCATAACATAGGAATTAACAACTTATACACTAATGCCCAGGGACTCACAATGACAACTACACATGACATGGAAGCATTATTTCCAACATCATAAATACAATAAGACATTCAAATTAGGCATTCGACATGTAGCAGGAGAAAACATTTGTCATCCAATACCCCCTTTCAACAGTGAAGCCACCTTTCAAGTTTATGCATGTTTTACAAAGCAATTTAGTGAATTTGATTTTCATTAATCTTCATACGTGGTCAACTATTAATGGCACAATAATTTTATAATCATAATTAGGTAAAAAGTTAACTTAAATGGGTTTAAACACCCGAGTTAGATATGCAAGGAAGTTATCACTTTTAATTTCATTCATTGATACAGTGGCGACGATGAGAATATATTGGTATCTTTCAATTTAAACCATTAGATCAAAAAAATTAATTAGCAAAAACATTAAAGTGGCCAATTCCAATAGCAGGGATGCCTATCAACATAATTAATAGTGTGTTTCTATTATTTTTTAAAAATAATAGACAATTTTCCTATTTCTTGTGACTTATGGTGAAAGAGTATCAAAGTTTATTGAACTTACTATAACATTTTACTTTCTATTTTGTAAATATATTTAATAGTTCTAACATCTAGTTATACATGTTCCAATTTATGCATTTCTACTCCATATGTATTTATATATAAAAAAATTGTGTTGTAAGCATAAACTTAGAAAAATTATGTTTTCCTAGTTCTAGTTTGGTCTTGAGTATGCGGGTTTTGTAATCATGCTTGCATTCCCTCTCTAGACCCTTCTTTTGAGTTTAAAACTATTTCTAGGTTGTTGGTATTTACCGAATTTGGCCCGAAGACTAATGTAACTTGCCACAAGAATTTAATATTCAATTAGTCATGTTTTACATTAAATCATAACAAACCTTTACCATTTATTAAAGTCATAGCACAATAATTACATTAAAAATTTTACATTTGGAAAGAAAAAAAACAGAAGCATAAATTTAGCACATTTAGGTTACTACGAAAATCACAAGGGAAATGAGATTTACTAGTACTCCTCCCATCTAGTTTCACTTCCAGAAAAATGGTTACAATGACCTTATCCATCAAAACCATGAATTCTGTTACTCCTATACATTTAGTCTAGGATTTCA
>APFE031023543.1:99641-135258 GCA_000404065.3 Pinus taeda | reverse complement strand
TGATAATTTATTATTTATTTCACTTATTTCACTTATTTATTTATTTAGTGAAATAAATAAATAAATAATAAATTATAATATTTTGTCCCTTTACCTATCGTGTCACTCTATTTAACTTACAGCTATGATCTGATCTTTCATCTGGTCCCGATGATGAACCACAGTGGTTGGTTGGTGTCAGCCTAAATTTAAAAATGTGATTTCTTTCGAAATTAGTTTCAAATATATTAAGTTTATCATTATTTTAGTTTATTGACACAATACTCAGTTTAAAACATAATTAGTATATGAATATTCAATGTTTAGTATATTATTAATATTTAATTATGACATTAATATAATATAATATCAACACATGTAAAATATATTATTAAAATATTTAAATTATCTTAGTAAAAGTAGTATAATATTAATGATACACTAATAATATATTATTCTATACATTTGTAATGTCTTATCTATAAATTAATTTATCCATTAAAACATGTTATTTATGGTTGACTATTGTTCACATGGTCAACTATTGTTAGCATGGGCATCATAGTCAATACTAGTCAACATGACTACCATGGTGGTCCAAAGTTACTATGGACATCATGGCCTCTCAATAGGTGAGCCATTGTCAACCATAATGAACTATATTGAACTATGGTGGATGACCATTGTTGAACATGGACACCTATAGTGGATGGTAACGATTAGTCATAGTCAAACAATTTTTGAGCCCCAACAACCACCATTTCAATGGTAACCATAATGAAATTATGGTGACACAATAGTCAAAATATGGTCAAACACAGCGAAATCATATTGGTCAACTATAGTCAATCATGTTTAACTATGGTTGACAATAGTCAAACCTTGGTCAAATGATGGTTAGTCATATGCAAACCATGTTCAACCATAATCAAGCATAGTAAAACCATGGTCAACCATAGTCATACAATTGTTAACCATAATAATTCAAAGTGAGGACATTGTTAGCAATGTTTTGAATCTTGTTAACTATAAAACTTAAACCTAAGTGTCCACTGCATTGATCCATAAAATAAACTAAATCTATAAAACCCTATAAGAGTCTTGTTATAGATATTCAAGTCATGCTTGGTCTTAAAATTCACTCTCAATTGTTTTTGAAGAACACTAAAAGGAGACATTGAATTTTTAAACCCTAAGTATTAAGTAACCTATATTATAAGTCAACTATTACAAACCCTAATATTTATTTTTTGTTTGTCAAGTTGTCTGTGATCCTCCATGCTTGATATGTGGCTTCAGGAGTCGTGATGTAGGGGCATCTAATCTATCAAAGTCACTCGAGGATCGTACCTGGCCTAGGCCACACCAACCCTAATCTGACCAATATTTTTAGCATGTCTCCTTCCCCTATCACAAGGCACAAGCACCTCCGTGAGTTTGATCCTGAGTTGCCTTGCTAACGACACCCATCCTCAAGTAATTGTGCTAGTAGGACTTGACATAAATCAAAATATTAAAACCAACATTATAAACCCTATATTATGGACCCCAATATTAACCCCAATATTAAAAACCACATATTAAAATGTGAATATTGAACTATTTCAAAGAACTCTAATCTAAAATTATTGTTCAACTAGCTTGAAATATAAAACATGACAACCATACTATTAGGTTAACGCATAATTAGATGTAGTTAGGGTTTATAATATCTATCTTGGGGTTTATATAGCTTGTGTTTATAATATAAATCCATTCGGTTTAATGTTATTCCCTTGGTTTCTATTGTGTTGTACAACAACCCCCCATTTCATAAAATTTTATCTTTAACTATAATATGAAATGGGTCCCTTTTTAGATTTATGAATAAAATTGGTATCAACTCATCCTTCATCAAAAGGTTCGAAAGAAGAAATACATTATAAACCTTTTGAATAAATATAAATCGGTCTTACAAAATAAATAAATAATTCTTTATTATTGCGATAAAGCGATCGCAAGATCGCATATCGCAACAAGGGATGCATAACGAAAAGACCCATTCGTTTACCCTGATCCGAAAAGTGAATAACTATCGAATATCGGGAAAGGCAAGCAAGTGTAACAAAAGGCCCTCACACTTTTCTCTGATGCGATATCGCTATCAGCAATTGGGGAGTGTAGCACACACACATTAAAGACACCTTTATAAAACTCCTGATGCAATAAGGTATATCACCATCTCGGATTGGGGATTTTGCAATAACACAAATATTATTAGCCAAGCATTTCTCCGATTCCAATTGCGATAAAACTAAGTGCGAATTTCAAAAAATATTGAAAAGGCTTGGGTATATTATGTTAGATTATTATTAAAATTCTTCCCGTTCCTGATAGTGATTCACTTGTGATTAATCGCCAAAAATCAAAGCCACGCTTGAATGAATCATTCGGCGAATAAACGATATGATGGGCATTTAAATGATTGAGAGGTTAAAGTGGCCAATTAATGGAGCAGTTATGTCGAGATCTCCCCTGAGATTGTATCTGCGGCAGTATTATTTTAATCTTTCATTATTCGTTAATTGATATAACTCTTTCATATTTGGCTCGCACCACCTATTCTCTATATTACGTTCATTTTATCTCCTGCAAAGAGCTCCGCCGAAGCAACAAATTCAAGCCAAATGGGGAAGAAATCCAAGATATTTGCAGCAACTTCAGCTCCCGCAGTAACAGGACAATCTACCGCTGATGCAGGACCAAGCAAGAAAGGATTGATTTCAGACACTACGTGTCTTGGCCTCAACAACACTAGCTGGTAAAGCATCTATAATCTAATTGAAGCTGAAGAGCCTAAAACGGTATAAGTGCAAGCTACTGCAGATTCAACCAGAAAGTCAGAGGCTACCCTAAAGAATTTAGCTGACTCCTATCTACACCAAATAATAGCTCGAGAGAAGATTCTTCCATATACAGATGTAGTACGGTGGCAGTTGAGGAAATCCCTATTACAAATAGAACATTTTGCACAATCGACGGGAGAGTCTTTGGCTCATTTCAACCTGGTGATTTGAGAAAAATGTACCACTTGCCTGAACCACAAAAGAAATACAACAAAGCATTTCTGGAGAAGTTCAAAAGTGAGAATGAAACAGAATCAACACCTATTTGGGAATGGGGATGAAACCCCACAAGGCATAAGAATGAATCTTCAGGTAAGTACTCTGTCGATTCATTATGTTCTCCTTATTGTTACGTCGGGGAGATGATGTGTAGGATTTGGGGATTACATGATTCCACAAAATTCACAATTGAAATGGTTCCTTTAATGGAAGCCGCAGTCAATAGTGAGATAATGGATTGGGGAAATATATTATGTCATAAGTTAGCCACTGCTATTCTTGAGTTTAGAAATAAAACTCGCGTCACCGGTAGGTCTATTCCTCTGTTTTATTTTAGTGCCTATATTTTAGATACTCTTTGTTTCAACTCTGAATTTCCTGTGCTGGGGTGGAGATGGACTCCACAAGACCCCATGCCGATTCACATTTATCACCAGAAGCTGTGGAAAGCACATTGTAAGGACCACCTGTATCAAGTTTGTAATGGTTTTATGTTGCCCATTTACCATGCCATTTTTGACAAGCCTACTCCGAAGGTTTCTTCACAAGCAGAGATTGACCTAACCGCTCTAGGAAATTGGTTCGGAGAGGATAAATTCACATACATAAGAGTTTTCGGTAGCCTTGCCAGGCCTCATGTCCTTCCTTTGTACATACCCAACAAGCTATTGGCTAGAGAATTAGCCTATAAGATTACGTTTGCAGGAGCAACCAAGACTTTGAGGACTTCAAAGAAGCAGGTTTGGCCTCCTTTTCCTCTAAGATGTGGTGTTTATACTCTGCATGACTATAAGCATGCAAAGAAGGAAGCAGACAAGATAAATATGCTAAATCTCACCACCATTCCTAATAGTCGATTTGACCGAAGGAAAGTTGTCTATAATGTGCTTGAATAGGCCAAACTCACATAGTTTGATCATAAAGAAGACGATTTTGATGACTTAGTTTCTTCGGTGGAGTCATTATTTCAGGTCCAAGCATTGGCTAAAATGAGATATAACGATGAAGGGTTAGTAGAATTCAATAAAATCAGAGAGCGGAGGTTACAAACTCTACCTCTGGATTTACTAGCTACTGCCCCGACGACACAATCAAGCGAGCCTGAACAACGACTCATCGACAAACCTCCTGCTGCATCAAAGATTCTTGAGACAGATAAAGAGAAAGAGCAGGAGGAAGTACAGAGGAAAGAGCAGGAGAAAATACAGGAGGAAGAGCAGAAAAAGGAGCAAGATAAGGGCAGCGAGAATGTTAATGTGGATACCGAGATTGATCCGAAATTACTCCAAGAATGGCAGCAATTTGACTCCATCATAAGCAATCTGGAAGGTCCAAAAGGTGTCGATACACCCAAAGCAACAGATACACAGGATACAGCGTCAACAAAGATTCCGAGTCAAGGAACTAGCGGCCTACCCCCTAGTATAGACTTAGAAATAATTACAAAGGATCCCTCGGATCAAATCATTTTGCAGGTGGAGGATATACCTCCATTAGATGTCTTTTATAGTCCAAAACACAGGGTCGTAGTGAAGCAACAGCGGAAAAGGAGAAGGCTTGAGCAACCTTCCCTGTTTCCAGAACAAACAGAGACAACCAACGTAATTTGGAAAGAGGAGTTTGATCCTTCTGATGACCTAACGAAGCTTTCCCAATATGCAGGAGCCTATTCGGCGGCCACCATGGACAAGGCATCGGAAGTGAGTAATCTACTAAAAGAAAAAGACCAGGCAATTATTTTGTTGCAAACACAGCTGTCTGAAGCACAACAGAAAGTTGAACAGTTGAAAAAGCAATTGTCAACACAACAACAATTATATAATCAACTAAATAAGCAGTTACTTGAAGAAAAACAGAGAGTAGACTCAAGCGCGATTCAAAAGTAGAAAGAATTATCAGAAGCATTGGCAAAGTTTAAGACGATGAATGAACTAATGGCGAAAATTAAAGATGAGCAAATTGCTTAGCTATCACTTCAAATAGAGAAGTTCAAGAGTCTTCCACAACTTGTCGATTTCAAAACAGAAGCGCTACAGATTAATAAGGCATTGGTAACACAGATAAGACTGTTGTGTCATAATATTTATCAGGTTTGGCCCCTTTGTGATATAACAGCATCAATAATTGATAAATCAGTTGATGCTAGACAAGATTTAGAGCAGGCTGACGAGACCTTGACAAATTTTCTTGCTTGGAAAGACACCAGTGAGGGATAGGCAGCAAATCTGCCCAAATCCTTGAATCACATAAGGAAATCCTATTCTTAGAATGGCAGTCTCAGTTGATGAAGGAAGAGAGAGAAGTTTCAAGATGTATATTATCTACAACTAACTTGATTGAATTAATCAATAACAGTCTGTATTTATCTAATATGATTTCACAACGAGGTACATTTCTATCAGCTAAGACATTGGAGCAAGCATGTACTTAGGAGCTGGAAAAGAATGGAAGGCTAATCGCAAGTATTCAAAGTTTAACTTGGGACACCTATTGGTTTTTCCTAGTAAAACCATACAGCCAGAGAGCCACCCTCAAGTGTCTAACAGATGCAATTGGTTGTATCATTCCCGAGATACATGATGCCACATACTCGACTCAGCTCCATTCTCATCTCAGCCACCCTCCAGAATTGGAACTGATTCTTGCAATCTGCCAACTCAGATCAAAGGGAGAACAACCGAAGTGTTGAATCATGCTGCCGACTACCAACAAACTTGCTATGGAGAAGGTATTCAAGATCCAGTTGTACCAATTAAATAACATTTTATTTTTGTAGTTAGTTAGTTTAATTAAGTATTTATAGACCCTTCCATGCATTTAGAAAGGGTCCTCAGTTTTTGTATAAGACTCAAACCTAGAAGTTGCACTATTGTACTTCCGGTATATTTTTATAAAGGCTAGGCCATTATTACAAATTTTAATGAAGAAGCTTTTGTGTGGATGTGCACTATTGCCTTTATATGAAAGTATCTCCGAGTTGAAAGAAGGAATTCGAATTGCGATTGATATTGGGAATGATTTACAACACATATGGTATTACTCTTGCTATTATTGAATATATGTATGTGTTTTCAACAACATTCTTTATATTTTTTACTATTGGATGTTTAAAGGATGTTATTCTTTTAGTCATACATGTATCAGTAATATATAAAAGATAAGTGTAAAAATGTTTTATTAATTACTTTGTTCAACTATTTGAACAAAGCAATTATTATATGAATGAATGTCTTTGTTTATCAAATACAATCATCTATATGCTTATTTTTGAATAGAGATTATCAAACGTTGCACTTAGAAATAGAAATTTCCTGGGATAGAATAGTTATTCATATTTTTGCTTTTTAGATTAAATCATTCATCCATTACCATTTTATTAGAAACCAATTACTCATCCATTCCCTTTTTATTCATCATTGGGAAATTGGTCCCATTATCTCCAGTCGGAGCCACCACACCAAACGGAAAAGGAGCTACATTAAGGTCCAGACTGGGTGGTTTTCCCCGATGTTGTTGCAACGATTTTCAAGGCATCAACATTTTTGGCACTAGAAGGAGGGCATGCATTATGAATGGTGAGTAAATCAAAATCTATTGACCATTCTGAGAGTAAATCTCCCTCCACCTCACCTCGGACCTCCCGTTTGCATTCTAGAACACTAGTGTCGAAACGAGAATAAGACGAATCAACTACCAATGCTCAATCCCATCATACTTCAGAACGATTAAGTCCCGAGTCTCCTGAAGTTCAATCTCTCATCTAGAAACTTCAAGGCTTTTCGATATCACCACAGAAATCTGAAGTATCTCAAGGCAGTGAGACTTCGCAATTCAATCTACCTCACCCTCTTACCAGACTTCAAAGCGAAAAGCTCGGTATTGGACCTACTGAGTTGCCATTACCGAAAAGGAAAAAGCCCAAAAATAACACTGAAGGATCTGACAGTGAGACCTTTTCTTCCTCATCTTCCATTTCATCTTCTCCAGTGCGAAGTCAAACATCCACTCCCCCATTACATATTGTTGTTCAGCAGGGATCACCAACTTCAGCATCACAACCTATTCAATCTTTAATACCAACTCCTCCCCAAACACCTGGAATTTCATTGGCAATTGTTATTAGTTCTAAGATGGCTCAGAATCCATGGAATAGTCCTGGTGTGGTCACTATGCCTGCACCATTACATCCATTACCTGATTATCCTAAAAAATGGTTACCAAAATTTAATCCAGATGCTAGAACATTAGCCGAAGAACATATTAACAATTTCATGTTATCAGTTAATCTAAAAGGAGTAACAGAAGAAGATGTTGGTGTTAGTGTTTTCCCCTACACTTTATAAGGATCAGCTGGCTCTTGGTATTTTTCCATACCCTCTGGATCCATTACCAGCTGGAACATCTTTCAAGAGAAGTTTCTCACTAAGTATGGCGATGATAGATCTTTAGCGACACGAATTAATGATCTTTCGAATCTAAGGATAGAATCTAGAGAACCTATTAAGGAGTTTAACTCCCGATTCAATAAACTCTTGAATAAGATTCCGATCGACTCCAAGCCAAGTGAGCAAATCAAAATCAAGTGGTATATAACAGCCCTACCTTCAAATATAGCCATTTTTGTAGATAGGGCTGCAAAACCAACTTTAGCCGAAAACATGAAAGAAGTGCTTGCTGTGGAGAAATGCATTATTGCTTTAGAAAAGGAAGCTACTCTTGAAGATAGGAAATCAATTTTTTTTTTATTTTAAATATGATTCAAAGAAGAAAACCCCTAAAGATCCATATGATATTGAGGGTCTACAAAAGGTCCTCAAAACAATGCCAAATGAAATGGTTGAAATCAAAAGACAAGTAGCAGAAACTTTAACAAAAAGCTATTTAGGAATTTTAAGAAACCTGAGTCAAAACCACCAAATATATCTAATGTAGACTCAGATCCTGAAGAGGAAGAAGAAGATGAAACAGTTCCACCATTCGATGAACCGGAAGAAGAGGAGGTTTTTGAATGCCATGGAATGTGGGACTTCATATTACCCAACTCCAACACAAAAAATGAACAAGAAGCTTTCCCTATGACTACCAGGAGTAAAGGTACTCCTGAACCTGTTCAGTCAATTTCAAAGAAAAGGAGTGTAGGAACTACTACTACAAAGGGAAAGGTACCCACAAAGATGTCGGCAGCAACAACACCCCAAAATCAACCATCATCCTCAGATATACCTTCAACATCTAAGATGTTGGTAGTATTGGATTCAATGGATTACAATATTATTGATGATATGAAGAAGACAAAGGCAAACATTACTATGTTTGAAGTTAGCAAACTCAAACATCAGCAGAAATTGCTTCTTAAGGAACTAAATGCAGTACCTTCTTCACCTCTTCCTAGTGCTCTGATCTCTAAAGCTGCAAATGATTCAGGTCAACTGCCTTCTGGTAGAATTGAAGCTACCGATACAATTTTAATCGGAGACAAATCAAATTCCCATACTCCCCCTTTCCTCTTGACCTATGAGATCTGTAATCGAAATCTACACAACTGTTTGATTGGCTCAGGGGCATCCTCTAATATAATGCCAGCTTCAGTTTGTTCCAAACTGAACATTGAACCCCAAAAGTCTGCAATTCATATTGTGCAGTTGGATAGAACCAAGGTCCAGGTTTTAGGGGAAATCAACTCTGTAACTATCAGGTTATCAGCTGATCCACGAGTGGTTCAGAGAATTGATATTTTAATTGCCGATATACCTGAATTTTATGGTTTAATCTTGTGTAGGGATTGGTCTGAGAAACTCCACGGTTATATTTCAACCAATTGGTCCCATATGTGGCTACCCTATAAAGGAAAGCCAAATCAAATCAAAATCGATCAGGAGAAACATATGACCCATACTGCCACTGAATTTGAACAGGAGAATCAACCAATAACATTTAATAATAATATTTTGGGGAATTACTCTTCTGAATCATTCTCTGGCAATTACACTACCCAACCATCTCGTTTCTCAGTGAATAATTTCACATCCCAAATTGAAAATTTTTCACAAACTGATAGATCAAGATGTGTCAATATTTCTGAAAAAACTGTAAATAAAATTGTTGATAATTCTTTATTTTGGTCACTATACTTTGATGGGTCTAAGTCCAGTGAACGTGCAGGAGCAGGGTGTATTTTAGTTAGCCCTGAAGGAGAAAAAACTATGTTGTCATGTAGGTTGGAATTTGAATGCACAAATAATACAGTTGAGTATGAGGCCTTAGTACAAGGACTATATAAAGCTATTGGTCTTAAAGTTCAATATTTGAAAGTGTTTGGTGATTCAGACATTGTCATAAAACAAGTTAGAAAAACAATTCACTGTCTTTCTAGTCACCTCAAGCACTATCAGTCTTTGGTCCAGGAACTTATACCTCAATTTTTAGCATTCAATATTTCTCCTATCCCTAGATCCCAGAATGCAGCAGCAAACTTTCTAGCCAATGTTGCTTCTTAACTCCTACCTTCCGAAGATTACAGCCCAGACAGATTTTCAGTAGAGTTATTTTTTAGACCATCAATTCCCGACAATGTCACCAATTTGCGAGTGTTCAATCATGACGAAGACATTTTAAATTTCTTGACTTCCGACAAGTCCTACGATGATCAAATCATTGATGAAAGTGATCATGACCTTCAAATGAAGGACAAGTAGGAAGAAAACTCAATACTGAAACCAGTGGTTAAACTAGAGGATCTCTACGATATTAAAGACAGGTTTAAACAGGTAACCAATTCAAAGCTCCAAAGTTCCACTTTAAGATTTGAGTTGATAAACCTAGGTACTGAGGAAAACCCTCAAAACATCAGTTTGGGATTAGGATTTTCTGTGGAAGAAAGAACAACATTCATTAGGTTATTAAGAAAAAATAAACATGTCTTCACTTTGAAATATGACGATTTAGAAACATACAATGCATCATTCATTTAGCATACCATTCCAATGCTTTCTGAACAAAAACCAGTCCAACAGAAGTTAAGGAAAATTCATCCTAACTTAGAGAGTCAAATAAAATCCAAACTAAATAAACTCTTGAAGGCTAAGATCATTTTTCCTATCTGGCATTCAAACTGGGTCTCCAATATGGTGCCTGTTAGAAAGAAAAATGGCGACATTAAGATTTGCATAGATTTCAGAAATCTGAATAAAGCAAGCCAAAAAGATAATTTCCCATTACCCACCATGGGGCAGATACTCCATTCAGTAGCTGGTTCTGAGTTAATGTCCTTTTTAGATGGTTTTTCAGGATATAACCAAATGTTGTTCCATCCTGATGACAGGCTTAAAACTACCTTCAGAACTAAATGGGGAACTTATGCTTACCAAAAAATGCCTTTTGGACTTATCAATGCAAGAGTTACATTCCAAAGAGCAATGCATATAGCATTCAAAGTATTAATCAATAAAACAGTAGTTGTCTATTTAGATGATATTACTCTATTTTCCAAGAAAAGGTCTAATCATTTACATGATTTAAATCAAATCTTTGAACACTGCAGAAGGTATGGTATCTTGCTCAATCCCAAAAAATCCTTCTTTGCTCTTAATCAAGGAAAGCTCTTGGGCTTCATTCTTCCAAAAGATGGTATTTATTTTGATCCGGATATAATTAAAGAGATTTCTAATATTCCATTCCCTCATAACAAAAAATCCATGCAGTCATTTTTAGGTCAAATTAACTTTGTTAAAAGATTTGTTCCAGATTTTTCCCAGATTATTTTACCATTGCAAACAATGATTAAGAAAAAATAAATGTTTAGATGGGGATCTACAGAAAAAGAGGTGTTTGACTCTATCAAACAATCAATAATTAATGCCCCTGCTTTAAGCACTCCCAATTTTTCAAATCATTTCATACTGTACCCTGTCGTGTCCACCTCGTCTTATGCAGCAGTGCTGACTTAGATTAATGATCAAAACTTGGAGGAACCAATTTCATTTTATAGTTTGAATCTTCATGGTGTTGAACTTAATTATTCAGAAGTTGAAAGGCAAGCCTTTGCTGTATACAAAGCTGTCAAACACTACAGACCCTTCCTTTTAAAAGCTCATACAAAAGTTATAGTTCATTTTTTAGCAGTAAGACAATTACTAATCCAAAGGGAATTAGGAGAAAAAGGGAAAATTGGGTCACAACATTACAAGAATATGACTTGGAAATCAAGCCAGCAAAGATTGTCAGAGGCCAAGGTTTTTGCAGGTTATTAGCAGCAGCATCCAATATTTAAGAATCAGAGGATACAGAACACACTGAAGAAATCAATCAGATAAGTATCACTGATCTTGAATCACAATACGCAGATTTGATCTTCTATTTTAAAAATGGATATGCACCTTCTAATATTTCCTATAAAAACAAATATGCCATTAGATTAAAAGCAAAAAACTTCATAATTGTAGATGATGTACTTTTTAGGCGAAATTATGATTCAATTTTGTTAAGATGCCTAGAAAAACCTGAAGCGCAAAAAGTTTTGTAGGAGCTACATGACGGACCAGCAGGAGGACATTTTGGAGCTGATACAACAACTCACAAAATCATTCATGTTGGATATTATTGGCCCACCCTATTCAGAGATACTCACAAATACGTAAGGAAATGTCGAAGTTGTCAAATCTCCAGTGGAAGACAAAGAAAACTAGCTTTCCCTTTGCAATCATTCAACATTGAACAACCTTTCGAGCAATGGGGATTGGATATAATTGGGGAAATCACTCCATAATCATCCAAACAACATAAGTATATCCTTACTGCTATTGATCACTTTACTAAGTGGGTTGAAGCAATTCCTTTGAAATAAAGTTGTAAGATATCTCCCATTGGCCTTTGCTATATTGAAAAAGTTTCTCAAAAGAAATAGTTTTGATATTTACTTTTAAAATGGAAACCTTAAACAAAAGGAAAATTTCTAGGAAATTAGGTATATTTAGATTCTAAAACCCCATTTCATTTTTGTGAAATCTTCTCAAGATTTAGAAGTACTAAAAATCATTTTAATGTTTTCAAATGGCCAAAAAACGGTTATCAATATCAAAACAGAAACTAATTCAATCTTAGCATCTTCAACTCTTACCTTGTCATCCATGCTCTCTTAAGGAGAAAATTGTCCATCCCATTCATGAAAGTTTATGATTACTCAGAGTGTAATTCTAAAATATATTTGATATAAAAGATAAGGGGTCTTATTGCAAGCCTGCTTACCATGATCATTGGGGAATAGTTTAACTCACATTACCAATACTGCATACCAAAATAGGGTAATGGCTTATAATTATAAGACAAGGGGTCTCATCACGAGCCAGCTTGTTCAGTCATATTACAACCAGTGAATGTCATTGTCAAATAGCTTGCCATCAAACCAGGACAATGGCTTTTTATCTTACAAAATAATAAAAAAGAAAAAGGAATACAAAATATGAAAGCATATTTTGAATTCATTCTTTTAATTATACTCTGAAATGGATGGGATAATGGACAATTAAATGGTTAAAAGGTATCCCTGTCGAGACTATGAACGTTTGCTGGCAGCAGGGGCTCTACCTATGATAAAGGAGTCATTAAAAGGCTAAGTTGGAAAGGTTTTTTGTTTTATCATTATCAACCAATAAAGGCTAATTTAAAACTTAAAATGTATTTAACTTTAACAAGAGAAGGAACTAGCAAAAATAGCTCTTATTAGATTCAGAATTTATGTATACCTAGTTATATTAGAATTTTCCTCTTTGGTAAGATTTCTATATAAAGAAAGTTTAAGTATTTCAACATTTTTCAGAGATAACTGTTTCTCCCAGTAAATCGCTAATTGTTGTGTTGTACAACAACCCCCCATTTCATAAAATTTTATCTTTAACTATAATATGAAATGGGTCCCTTTTTGGATTTATGAATAAAATTGGTATCAACTCATCCTTCATCAAATGGTCCGAAAGAAGAAATACATTATAAACCTTTTGAATAGATATAAATTGATCTTACAAAATAAATAAATAATTCTTTATTATTGCGATAAAGCGATCGCAAGATCGCATATCACAACAACAAGGGATGCATAACGAAAAGACCAATTGGTTTACCCCCATCCAAAAAGTGAATAACTATCGGATATCAGGAAAGGAAAGCAAGTGTAACAAAAGGCCCTCACACTTTTCTCCAATGCGATATCGCTATCAGAAATCAAGGAGTGTAGCACACACACACGTTAAAGACACCTTTATAAAACTCCCGATGCGATAAGGTGTATCGCCATCGGGGATTGGGAATTTTGCAATAACACAAATATTATTACCCAAGCATTTCTCTGATTCTGATTTCGATAAAGCTAAGCACGAATTTCAAAAAAGATTGAAAAGGCTTGGGTATATTATGTTAGATTATTATTAAAATCCTTCCCGTTCCCGATAGCGATTCACTTGTGATTAACCGCCAAAAATCAAAGCCACACTTGAATGAATCATTCGGCGAATAAACGATATGATGGGCATTTAAATGATTGACAGGTTCAACTGGCCAATTAATAGAGTAGTTATGTCGAGATCTCCCTTGAGATTGTATCTGCGGTAGTATTATTTTAATCTTTCATTATTCGTTAATTGATATAACTCTTTCATATTTGGCTCACACCACCTATTCTCTGTATCACGTTCATTTTATCTCCTGCGCAGAGCTCCACTGAAGCAACAAATTCAAGCCAAATGGGGAAGAAATCCAAGAGATTTGTAGCAGCTTCAGCTCCCGTAGTAACACGACAATCTACCATTGATCCAGGACCAAGCAAGAAAGGATTGATTTCAGACACTACCTGTCTTGGCCTCGGCAACACTAGCTAGAAAAGCATCTATAATCTAATTGAAGATGAAGAGCCTGAAACAGTATCAATGCAAGCTACTACAGATTCAACCAGAAAGTCATAGGCTACCCTAAAGGATTTAGCCGACTCCTATCTACACCGAATATCAACTCGAGACAAAATTCTTCTGTATACAGATGTAGTACGGTGGGCAGTTGAGGAAATCCCTGCTATGAGTATAACATTTTGCACAATCGACGGGAGAGTCTTCGGCTCATTTCAACCTGGTGATTTGAGAAAAATGTACCACTTGACTGAACCACAAAAGAAATACAACAAAGCATTTCTGGAGAAGTTCAAAAGTGAGAATGAAACTGAATCAGCACCTATTTTGGAATGGAGACAAAACCCCACAAGGCATAATCATGAATCTTCGGGTAAGTACTTTGTTGATTCATTATGTTCTCCTTATTGTTATGAAGGGGCAATGATGTGTAGGATTTTGGGATTACATGATTCCGCAAAATTCACAATTGAAATGGTTCCTTTAATGGAAGCGGCAGTCAATAGTGAGATAATGGATTAGGGAAATATATTATCTGATAAGTTAGCCACTGATATTCTTGAGTTTAGAAATATCTCTCACGTCACCGATAGGTCTATTGCTCCATTTTATTTTAGTGCCTATATTTTAGATACTCTTTGTTTCAACTCTGAATTTCTTGTGCAGGGCTGGAGATGGACTCCAGAAGACCCCATGCCGATTCACATTTATCACCAGAAGCTGTGGAAAGCACATTATAAGGACCACCTGTATCAAGTTTGTAATGGTTTTATGTTGCCCATTTACCGTGCCATTTTTTACAAGCCTACTCCGAAGATTTATTCACAAGCAGAGATTGACCTAACCGCTCTAGGAAACTGGTTCGGAGAGGATAAATTCACATACATAAGAGTTTTCGGCAGCCTTTCCAGGCCTCATGTCCTTCCTTCGTACATACTCGACAAGCTATTGGCTATAGAATTAGCCTATCAGATTACGTTCGTAGGAGCAACCAAGACTCTGAGGACTTCAAAGAAGCAGGTTTGGCCTCCTTTTCCTCTAAGATGCGGTGTTTATACTCTGCATGACTATAAGCATGCAGAGAAGGAAGCAGACAAGATAAATATGCTAAATCTCACCACCATTCCTAATAGGCGATTTGACCCAAGGAGAGTCGTCTATAATGTGCTTGAACAGGCCAAACTCAAAAAGTTTGATCATAAAGAAGACGATTTTGATGACTTATTTTCTTCGGCGGAGTCATTATTTCAGGTCCAAGAACTGGCTAAAATGAGATATAACGACGAATGGTTAGTAGAATTCAATAAACTCAGAGAGCAGAGGTTGCAAACTCTGCCTCTGGATTTACTAGCTACTGCCCCGACGACACAATCAAGCGAGCTTGAACAACGACTCATCGAGAAATCTCCTGTTGCATCAAAGACTCTTGACACAGATAAAGAGAAAGAGCAGGAGGAAGTACAAAGGAAAGAGTAGGAGAAAATACAGGAGGAAGAGCAGAAAAAGGAACAAGATAAGGGCAACGAGAATGTTAATGTTGATACCGAGATTGATCCAAAATTACTCCAAGAATGGCAGAAATTTGACTCCATCATAAGCAATCTGGAAGGTCCAAAAGGTGCTGATACACCCAAAGCAACAGATACACAGGATACAGTGGCAACAAAGGTTCCAAGTCAAGAAACCAGCAGCCTACCCCCTAGTACAGACTTAGAAATAACTCCAAAGGATCCCTCAGATCAAATCATTTTGCAGGTGGAGGATATACCTCCATTAGATGTGTTTTACAGTCTAAAACATAGGGCTGTAGTGAAGTGACAACGGAAAAGGAGAAGGCTTGATCAACCTTCCCTATTTCCAGAACAAACAAAGACAACCAACATAGTTTGGAAAGAGGAGTTTGATCCTTCCGATGATCTAACAAAGCTTTCCCAATATGCCAGAGCCTATTCGGTGGCCACCATGGACAAGGCATCGGAAGTGAGTAATCTACTAAAAGAAAAAGACCAGGTAATTTTTTTGTTGCAAACACAGTTGTCTGAAGCACAACATAAAGTTGAACAGTTGGAACAACAATTGTCAACACAGCAACAATTAAATAATCAACTGAATAAGGAGTTACTTGAATAAAAACAGAGAATAGAGTCAAGCGCGATTCAAAAGAAGAAAGAATTATCAGAAGCATTGGCAAAGTTGAAGATGATGAATGAACTAATGGCGAAAACGAAAGATGAGCAAATTGCTCAGCTATCACTTCAAATAGAGAAGTTAAAGAGTCTTCCACAACCTACCGATTTCAGAAGAGAAGCGCTACAGATTAATAAGGCATTGGTGACACAGATAAGACTTTTGTGTCATAATATTTCTTAGGTTGAGCCCCTTTGTGATATAAAAACATCAATAATCGATAAATTAGTTGATGCTAGACATGATTTAGAGCAGGCCGACGAGACCTTGACAAATTTTCTTGCTTGGCAAGACACCGGTGAGGGACAAGCAACAAATCTGCCCAAAATCCTAGAATCACATAAGGAAATTCTATTCTTAGAATTGAAGTCTCAGTTGATGAAGGAAGAGAGAGAGAAGTTTCAAGTTGTAGATTATTTACAACTAACTTTATTGAATTATCAGAAGCATTGGCAAAGTTGAAGACGATGAATGAACTAATGGCGAAAACAAAAGATGAGCAAATTGCTCAGCTATCACTTCAAATAGAGAAGTTCAAGAGTCTTCCACAACCCGCCGATTTCAGAACAGAAGTGCTACAGATTAATAAGGCATTGGTGACACAGATAAGACTGTTGTGTCATAATATTTCTCAGGTTGAGCCCCTTTGTGATATAACATCATCAATAATCGATAAATCAGTTAATGCTAGACAGGATTTAGAGCAGGCTGACGAGACCTTGACAAATTTTCTTTCTTGGCAAGACACCAGTGAGGGACAGGCAGCAAATCTCCCCAAAATCCTAGAACCACATAAGGAAATCCTATTCTTAGAATGGCAGTCTCAGTTGATGAAGGCAGAGAGAGAAGTTTCAAGATGTAGATTATTTACAACTAACTTGATTGAATTAATCAATAACACTCTCTATTTATCTAATATGATTTCACAATGTACCCCAGGTAAATTGCTATCAGCTAAGGCATTGGAGCAAGCATGTAATCAGGAGCTGGAAAAGAATGGAAGGCTAATCGCAGGTATTCAAAGTTTAACTTGGGACACCTATTGGTTGTTCCTAGTAAAACTATACAGCCAGAGAGCCGCCCTCAAGTGTCTAACAGATGCAATCGGTTGTATCATTCCCGAGATACACGATGCCACATACTCGGCTCAACTCCATTCTCGTCTCAGCCGCCCTCCAGAATTGGAACCGATGCTTGCAATCTGCCAACTCAGATAAAATGGAGAACAATCGAAGTGATGAATCATGTTGCCAAATACAAACAAACTTGCTATGGAGAAGATATTCAAGATCTAGTTGCACCAATTAAATAACATTTTATTTTTGTAATTAGTTAGTTTAATTAATTATTTATAGACCCTTTCATGCATTTAGAAAGGGTCCTCAATTTTTGTATAAGACTCAAACCTGGAAGTTGCACTATTGTACTTCTGGTATATTTTTATAAAGACTGGGCCATTATTCCAAATTTTAACGAAGAAGATTTTGTGTGGATGTGCACTATTGTCTTGATATGAAAGTCTCTCCGAGTTGAAAGAAGGAATTCTAATTGCGATTGATATTGGGAATGATTTACAACACATATGGTACTACTATCTATGATCTGAATTTATTCTTTTATGTGAATTGTTATTTGATTACTCTTGCTATTATTGAATATATGTATGTGTTTTCAACAACATTCTTTATGTTTTTCACTATTGGATGTTTAAAGGATGTTATTCATTTAGTCGTACATGTATAAAAATAAAAGATAAGTGTAACAATGTTTTATTAATTACTTTGTTCAACTATTTGAACAAAGCAATTATATATGAATGAATGTCTTTGTTTATCAAATACAGTCATCTATATGCTTATTTGTGAATAGAGATTATCAAACGTTGCACTTAGAAATAGAAATTTCCTGGGATAGAATAGTTATTCATATTTTTTCTTTTTAGATAAAATCATTCATCCATTACCATTTTATTAGAAAACCAATCACTCATCCATCCCCTTTTTATTCATCATTGGGAAACTGGTCCCATTATCTCCAATCGGAGCCACCACACCAAATGGAAAAGGAGTTGCATTAAGGTCCGGAGCGGGTGGTTTTCCCTGATGTTGTTGCAACGATTTTCGAGGCATCAATAGTTTCATAACCCCCTTGGGTTTTTAGTGTCAGTCCCTTCAGTTTATTATTCTCTTGGGCTTATAATATCAATCCCTTGAGGTTTATAATAGTAATGTTAGGGTTTAATGTTTATATTTTCCCCTTGGGTTTATAATATTAATCCCTTCAGTTTGTGACAAAGATTTTCTCAGTCTGGAAATGAATCATTGTATACCATATCCAATCAATGTCAACATTGGTAAAACATCGTCAATCATGGTCAATGGTGCAATGCCACTTTGTGACAAAGATTGTTTCAATATGAAAATCAACCATGGTCAACCATGGTTCAATGTCGCATTGTGAAAAAAAATTGTCTCAATATGAAAATAACTCATGGTCAACTATGAGAAATAACTATAGTCACATTGTGACAAATATTGTCTCATACTCCAATGTCACATTGTGACAAACATGGTCAACCATGGTCCAACATCACATTATGACAAAGAACACCACCATTGTTTCCTACTGCAACCCTTTATTAGTATTCTTTTATACCAAATAATTTAATATTTCTTTAAAATTACATACATGAATTGGTCATTGATGAAATGATTCTAAGCATGGTTTAAGTTGAAAATATGAAAATAAACCTAAAATTGCACTATATCAATTTTTTCCCTGACACTATCAATTTTTTATATTCTGAACAACTTCATGTATTATATTAATCTTTTGGATGTAAAGAAAGACAATAAAATACACAATGTTGTTGATGATAGTAATCTAAATGGTTTAACGAAATACTCACATGAGTATAATTATATTTAGTTAAAACCTTAGATGCATATAGAAACAAATGCAATATGTAAATTAATTCAAAAAAATTATACATTTGTTTTATTAATATTTAAAATCAATATATTCTAATCCATATCGATTTTATGATATATATAATAATATATTAATTAAACTATTAATATTATAAAAAATATGTATTACCATATTTTATCTCTCTGTCACTTCCACAACTTATGTGTTAGAGTTTAAAAGGGTTATTCTTTTTCTTACTTCTCCACTATTCTATTTACTAATTATTTATTTTATTAACATGTTGGAAACTTAGGGTTTGGTATAATTTTGATTAGTCTAAAATTATTTACTTTATATTTGTAATTGTTTTTATGGTGTAGTTTAATTTATAAATGAAATGATTTTTTTTCAATTCATTAAATTTCGTTATTTTTTATCAAAATTTCTCAGAATTTTTTAAGAATTTAAGTTTAAGTTGTTTAATCTTTATAATTCAAGTGCTTCACAAGTTTTTCAAGGCACTGAATCTATTTATAAATTCAAAAGTACATTTTAAACAATAAAGAATTTCGTTCTTTCTTAAAATTGTTTTACAAAATTCTGGTAAAGAAATTTATTTCGTTTGTAAATTAAGCTACAGCTTTTTTTACAATATAGTTCTAAATATATACATTCAACTTACAATTATATTAAAAATAAATAAATAAAATATTAAATATTTACCATTTGTTAGTTATTTTATGCTCTATTTACTATTTGTTAGTTTCACACACATGTGGGAGGCTCAAGGTTTTGTATGGTTTTCATCCACCTAAAGATCTTTACTTAATATTTGTAAGTTTTTTTTGAAAGGTAGTTCTAGATGTAGATACCCAACTTATAATTACATTGAAAGGTTAAGCAATAATTTAAATTTTTTTATAGTTTATGTTTAATTAAATGATTTAAGAAATATATCTTAAAGAATTTGATTTTCATATTAATATTTAAAATGTGGTTTATTGGATTTTTAATTTTAATAATTTTTAGATTTTGGTGAATTTATATTAGTTACCAATGCCTCTTAGACTTGTAAAAAGTATACTCCTTATAAGTTGTAAATCTTGTATCACATAAATAAGATAATGAGAAATGGAACAAACTAATTTATGTGTGAAATATTATTGTCATAATCAAAGAAAGTTTGAGAGAAATGTGCACACTTTAATTTCACGTGTATTGCATTTAATAAAACAATTGGCTTGATTTGTATTGAAGGTATTCTCTCTTTGGGCATGATGCACAATCTATTGCATCATTCCTCAAACATCAAAATAGGTGCACACTATCATATGGAAAAGACAATTTATCTGACACTAAATCAAGATTTGGTTGTGGAGAGAAAATATTGGGAGACTATGATTTGTTACATGGAGAAGATGTTTCATGTGAACCTATTCCATGTAGAAATATTTTTCATAACTTAATTTAGTATGTGGAAATAATTTTTTTGTGAGACACCAAAAAGGAGAAAAAAATGTGTTATGCTAACTATTTCTATGGTTCATGCAAAACACAATGAAAAAGACTTTTTAGGGATGTTATGTATCACAAAAAAAAAATGTAATGTAGTGTTACATAAGGGATGAAAAAATTCCATGAAATATAGTGGAATAGAGAAAATTGATGCAATATTCAATGAAGTAAAATTTTCCTAAAAGAAGAAGAAGAAGAAGAAAGTTTATCTTTGTCGTGGGACAAGAATTTTTTTTGTCATGTGTGAAGAAAATATATGGTAGTGCAATGTATCATATGAAGATAAAGTTCAAGATGACGCGATATGCTACAGATATGGATACTTTTTTGGAGATGTGAAAAGTCGCAAAGAAGAGAAAATTGAAAAGATGTAGTGTTTCACAAGTAAAAAAATTGGGGCATGTATCTTATAGAGGAATGAATCTTAGAAGATCTAAAACTGATTTTTTAGCCAAGTTTTTGAGAGCAATTCAATATTTGAAGTGGTTTGTTGTCACGAACATAAGATGTTTTAGGAAACTTGACAATTCACGAAGAAGAAATTTCATTGAATGTGAAATTTTATAGGGAAGAAATGCTTTGCAAAATGATATATGCCACATATGAAATAGGATGAGGTTTGATAAATCACAAAAATACAAACTTATTGAGGATGCAAAAAACTGTACATATAAAATATGTGTAAAATATTATGACTAAAAAGGAGACAAAGTGTGAAACTTCACAAAAAGAGAATTGTCGAAAGGTGTGAAGCATTACAAAGGCACAAAAACCTAAAGGATCAATACTACATAGAGGGGGATTTCAAGGCATTTATTTAATACGAAATTATCATTTAATATTGAAATTTAAATTTTGTATTAACTATTTATTTATATTGAATTATTATTTTGATAATTTTAATATTTTAGATTAACTTTTTGTGTTTGGCTCAGGAAATGAATAAGAAAGTGGTAAAAAAATTTGTTGCAGGCTTATGTGATCTGATGATCAACGAAGGAGTAGAGGAGGTGAAGCAAGTTTTGGTTTTGGTCGAGAGTAGTGGTTTTGGGTTGAATCTTCCCTTCTTAAGTTAGAGTAGTGATAACAATATGAAAGATGAATATGTGAACACCTGATTTATTGGTGGCTACAAGCCATGAGTTCTAGTCAGGTTTCAAGATTAAGGTCTCTTTATGGGTGATACACATATATTCTTCATACCCTATGTAAAACCACAAAACAACCACACAATATTCATATGCTATGATGGAACACGATCCAACATGCAAAAGCTCATCACATAGAACCCCTTTCTCTTTTTCATAATCCCCATATTTGGGATAAATTAGTGCCAAGATGTAGGTATCAATAACATCCACATTTTGACGACACAAAGATTTCCTCCTTGTCGTGAAGAGTGAAATCCAAGATTTGCCTCTATAAAGGATTTTCATTTCCATTTAATTTCATTGGATTTGAATTGTTGTAATCAAATTTCCAATATTAAGATGGTTTTGTTGTTTTGACTTTTTCCAAAAATTTCATACAAGGATTCTAACTAGAAAATATTGCGAAAGTTTTAGCAAAGATGTCACTAGATGAGGGAAAATCTTGGTCGACTCTGCATGGAGGCTAGTCATAGACACAACAAAATTTGTTTGTGGTGATGGACCATGATAAAAGTCTCTTCGGGATTTTACAAGATCCATTCACAACTATCTTTATTTTCCAATAATTATTAAGGGTATTCATGTTTATTTTCTTCTTAAGTTTTAGATTCAAGGGATTTCTAACATATTTTCATTTCAGGATTTAATATGACACTTTTTAACTGATGAGAAAGACTTGTATATACTCAGTGGAGTGTAGACTCACAATGGAGATTGTCTTAAAGAAAAAACATGTTTCTTTAGATATTTAGGGATTTATTTCTATTCCTTTTTACTCTGATTTGATTCTCATTATTAAGAACTAATTTAAATTCACTAAATTTTTTCCCAATATTTAAATTCGTAGATATTCTATTTGATCCAAGGGATAGATTAAATATAGTGAATGTTTTTTTAAAGTTTTTAATTACTTTATTTTCTTTGACGTGATTGATCCAAAATATAGGTTTAATATTTTGTAACCAATTAAGTTTTTTTTAATTAGATAATTTCTTAAACACAATACAATGTGATCAAATTTAAGAGAAAGTCGGGGAGGGGGCGGAGAGAGGGAGTGAGACAATGAAAAATTTGGAGGGAATAGAGAAAGAGAAAGAGAGGGTGATGGGGGGGGTGAGTGAGGTGGGAGAGAGGGAGCAAGAGGAAGAAGAGAGAGGAGAGAGATAAAGAGAGAGTGATGGGGGGGAGAGAGAGTGAGGTGGGAGAGAGGGAGTGAGACAAAGGAAGAGAGAGGAGAGAGAGAGGGAGAGATGGAGTTAGAGTGGGAGAGAGAGGGAGGAAATAACAAAGAAATAGAGAGATAGAGGTGGATAGAGAGAGGAGTGAGAAGGGAGAGATGGAGAGAGAGTGAGGGAGAGAGGAGAGGAGGGAAGAGAAAGAAGAGGAGAGGATAGAGATAGGGAGAGAAGGGGAAGGGGGAGAGATGGATACATATAGATGTAGAAGGAAAGGGAGAGGGAGATATAGTGATAGAGTTGGACAGAAGAGAGAGACAAAGAGGGAGTGATTTGTGGGGAGAGATAGAGGGAGGTGGGAGATAAGGGATATAGAGGAAAGAATATATAGATGAGGAGAGGGAGATGGATTTGGAGGGGGTAGGAGAGGGAGGGGACAAGTAAAATAAAGAGGGATAAAGGTGGAGAGAGATGGGGGTGACAAGGGAGTCATGGAGAGAGAGTGATGGAGAGAGGAGAGTGGGAGGGAATAGAGAGAAGGATATAGATAGAGAGGGAGAGAAGGGGAAGATAGAGATAGATAGAGAAGGGGAAGAGAGGAAGAGAGAGTGTGTGTATGTTTTGGTGGTGATATAGGGAGAGGAAATAACAAAGATACATAAATACAAATATATATATTTTATAGTACTATATAACCTACCTAGATCCATATTAATCCTATAACTATAAAGTTCTAAGAGGGATCCAATCTCTTGAGGTGCAAACATTTACTCAAGTTTTGCACTAGAAAAAAAGGTTTCACCTCGAGATATTGCATCCCTCCCGTCGCTTGATAAATACGGGGTGGATCTAAGTCAGTTAATATGAAATTAAATAGTTTTCATTTGATATTATAGTTCTTAAAAATAAAAATTTCTCTTCAAATTAATTTCAAATTTGAACTAGATCTAATTAGATTCAATGAATAGATTTTTTTAAAAATACATAAAATAATTTTTTTATTAAAAATATATATTTCTAAATTAAAAAATTATTAGAGATAAATAATGCAAAGTTAGCTCACCTATACACCATGTGAGGATGAATAGGTGTTTAAGAAAGGATTACCTTTCAACCAATCTTTAACAACCTTTCAATCCCCTATCACTTGTAAGTTTAGATTTCTTGACACAATCAACATGACTAACATAAATAACTGATTCATATTATTGTAGTACTTGTTAGGTAGTTGTATTTTTGTTCTTAGAGTAAATTAATCATTCATGTTAGTCATTTTGAGTTGTATTACTTATTAACTAGTTACATATTTTAACCCACAACTAAATTAGTGATTTATGTAGTTGCTTTTAGTTCAATCACTTAAGATTTCTCATTTTTGGTAGTATTTCACTTGGAAAGGTTGTGGTGACTAATGTTTTTAGTCACATAGTCACTAATTTCTCATTTTCTACTAGTGTTCCAAACCTACTGTGGAACCCCTAGGATCCATCCAAACCTTCCAGGTGACTATCCCCTGAGACAAACTATTTTTTTACTATATTAATCCCCTAATAACTCCCATGGTATGGGCATGAGTGTGACTAGGACCCTCCAATCACTCCCACAACATGGGTATGCCTCTGATTGGGGACTTTCCGAAGCAGTTTTGTGCCTGCAACTCTGAATTGCCACTTTTTTAGGCTCAGGGCTTAGTTCACTGCTTAGAACTCCAAGACACTTCCAGAAAAGAAGGATAACATTGAAACAATGATAAAAATGAAATTAATTGAATAAGGACTTGATTGGATCCCTACTAGCCATGACAAACATTTCGTCAAATATGTCACAAATATGCATTCTATAGGTTTAAACAATAGATCTAAGCATAAGGGTCTCATACTTATCTGAGAATCACTAAGAAGAATTGAAGCCTTATCACAATTACTGCATTACCATCTATTGTACATTCATTGATTAACCAAAACATGATGAGAGCCATACATTTTCACTGTCATAAAACTCATTCATAAACAACATATAACCACATAAATATCAAGAATATAACATCCATATAAGCCACATATACACTAGTACATTTACCCATAAAAAATACCAAGTAGAAAGAGAGATCTTATTGATGATTGCATAAGCCGACCAAGTATGGGACTTCCATGAACAACCTGACTGTAGACTAGGATAAAGAAAATGTTTCTTTCAACTAGTCACCCCTGTGCCATATTCCAATAATGAATGTGGGATCTCATAAAATGAGTCAGTCAAAATATCTAGGGCTTCCAGAGGCCAAACCACCTCAATCCTCAACCAATGATTCCACCTCATGGTCAAACATCACTAATTATCACCAAATTGGTCTCTACCCAAGCTACCTAGGGCTCCGTAGCATTTATTCCAACCAAGGCTTCCAGGACTACTAACTCAACCCACAGTTGCTATCGAGCTTCCAGAGCTTTTGTTTAAGCACGAATTCTAGGACTAGTAACTCAAACCACCAAGGGCTTCTAGAGCATTTTTCCAACCAAGGCTCCCAGGACTAGTAACTCAACCCAAGTTGTTATAGGGCTTCCTGAGAATTTGTCCAACCAAGGCTCCCAGGGACTAGTAATTCAACCCACAATCAAAGGCACCAAAAAACGAAAAATAAACCCACCACACCATGGCTATCCAAGAAATGGAAAGGCTAGAAAAATCCACTCTCAATCTAAGCAATCCTCCATGCTAATGACAAATCATAACGAAGAAACCACATGCATGTCAAAACTAGTAAGGGAAACATACATGCAACTCGATACCTACAAGAAAAACCTGATGTAGTTGTTGATCTTGATTTCCTCTTGCACTTTCCTACTCTTCCTTTGCCTTATTTCTCCAAAACTCCAAGTATGCCACAATCCTCCAAGAGTGATCCAAGAAAGCTCTTACTGTCCAAGAGTACGAGAGAGAGAGCATATAGAGAGAGCTCCAAAACTGAACTAACAAAATCCATGAACTAACTCTTAGAAGCCTTTTTATTAATGAGGCCTATAGTTTCTTAATTTTCCATTATGTTTCCTTTATATTCCTCCTCACATGCAACATGTGACCTTTCACCTTCCTTTTCTCCTAATTTCCATTATTTTCATAAATAATCCAAATAAATACCATTTTGCCTTTCCAAAGCCTTAGCCATTTCATTTGCTAATTTTCTTAGCCATTAATTAATCACAAGTAATCCCCATCACTATGATTTTTCCCAACATTCATCTTGGAATACGTGTCCCTTAACCAAGGTCTTATTTTACCTTTATTAGTTTTTACATGGATTTTGACCAAGGCTGTTACAGCCAAAATTCTGAGAAGTAGTTGTAAGGCCAAAATTATGGGATGAAGTTGTAGTAGGTAAAAGTTTGGAAGCATCCTTGGAAAAGGAGCTAACTTGGTTTTTGGTATGCTTGTTGGATTTGGTATTTGGGTCTTAGAAGTCTCTTTGTAAATTCTATAAAAGAAGAGAAGAATTTTTATAGGTTTTCTCCTTGGAGGGTTTTTGCCTTGGTTTGGAGCCTATATCTTTTGTAATTTGTCTTATTGTGATCTTCATTGTTTTGCTAATTTCTTGATGAAAAATATCTAATAAAGTAATAAAAAGGCCAACTCATATCACAAGTAATTATTAAGTTAAGGAAAAGTTTCTATAATACATAAGTCTCCTAATTTTCCAATAATGGGAAAGCTAGGGGAATTATAAAACCTTCATCCATTAGTTATTGTTTCTCAGTGGTTGCTTAAGAGCCAAAGGCTATTCCACAAAGCATGTAGCAGATTGGACTCTTTCTCTCTAAACTAACATTTCTCATTAGAGTTGCCATTACGGTTTTAATGGTTCTAGCTAGCTCATTTTGGCATTATTCTCATGATGACAGCTAGGTTGTGTTGGAATTGATGTCAACCCTATGATGATTTAGCTAATGCATTGATGCCATCCTTATAGGTGAATGGTTTGGTTGCAGTTGGTTGCCTTGACATTGAGATTGTTATGTTGGAATTGATGTCAACCTTTATGGGCAGATGATGGTAGTGTGTTGTTGAAGGCTCCTCATATGCTAGTGGTGTTTATGTTCTTTTTCATGGCCTAGTCCAAGATCCTAGTGCAGTAAATAATGGATGGCTAGTTACAGTTGCGTGATTGGCTTTATGATTATGATTGAGATGTGCTTTAATGTGTTGCATCTTATGCAAGTGTTATTGGAGAGTAGAGTACTTGATGTCAATCAAGTTAACTCTTTTTTGTTGGCCTTTATGAAAACTTGGTAGTGACACTTAGGAGACATGTTTTTCCTATTTGCAGTGGTGCCAAAATGCTTAATAGATGTTTAGAGGCATGTACATATGCTAGAGAAGATGAAAAAATATGTGGCATAGATTCAAAGCTAAGGTTCTTATGTTTTTCCTTATTTTATGCCTCAACCACAGGGATGCAAGCTTGTGCGTGCGATTAGAAGGCTCCAACCAAAATTTGGTAATTTTGTTAGTGTGGTTACAGCCGAAATCTACTAGCTATGTGGATGTGGTTATGGATAAGAATGTTATTTTATTTTCATTCCTCACGCACTTCTGGAGTATTTCAAATTGTATATTCTTGGAAGATTCGATATTAATTGAAAAATGTTATAATTGGTTGGAAAATTCCTTCTGTGGGTGTTAAGACCTTAAGTGCAAAATTAGTGGTGATAATGGTTTGATTTTGTCAACTTTGTGCACTATTGATCCCAGTCCAAAAGTGATTTTTTCCCTACATGTTTTATATTCTTCACTTTGGAGTTGAGTGATGGTTAGTCTAATGATTGGGTGAGTGAGAGATGGTTGCATAGAAGAAGTATGTTTCAAACCAATTTGTGAGAAGGATTGCTTCAATGTATGAGTGGCAATGACTAAAAATTAAGAAGTTCAAATTGTTGAGGTAGAGTATTAATACAAAACTTCATATTGCAGACCAGAGATGTAGAGAAATGTAGCATATTTTGTTGGTAGATATGGAGAGCTTGGTATAGCTCCAAGTTTGTGACTCTCACATTTGTTTCACATGTGCTACTAGTGCATTTGGCACATAGGCATTATGTTTTATCTTGTTGACTTTATTATGCATAATTTATATTTTGTAGTGATGGTTTGTTGTTATGCCTGAGTGTGATTGTTGCTGGTGGTTATGTTACTCAACTTTGATGCATGTTTTGTGCCACTATTTTTTGGTTCAGAGTGCATATGTTTGCGGTATTTTTTATGATGATTTTAAAGAGTCTTGTTGTTGATATTTGAATTGCATAGCTGAATCAAAGTTGAGAAGAGTGTCTTAAATTCAGTCTGAAAATATATGAAACGGGGTTCACATATATCTTATGGAGGAGTGGCCTCATGCATGTTGGAGCAATGATTCCATAGCATTGGAGAAAGGAACATTTTCTCCATCCAATGGTAGTTGGATAGTCTAATTGGAGTTGGGTGAGGATCGTTGATTGTGGTGAATTTCAGGGGATGTTTGTTGGTAGATCCGTGTGAGAACATAGTCTTCTGAGTTGATTAATAGAGTCCATTATCCTAGCTTATAGTGGTTAGTTGAGTGTATACGAGGGTGTGTCTCCTAGCTGATGGGAGTCAACAAATATATGTAAAATACCATATCTTGACATAATAGAGATTCAAAGCATCTCAACAACAACAAGGGTGGTTTTTCTTTTGGAAGGGTTCCCACTAGATATGTTATGTCTCATGTGCGATGATGTGTTTGTGCTTTGATGTGTTGATTGTTATTACTCGCATGGCTATTTTGGTTTAACTTCTTCATGGTTACATGTTTATTGTTTATTCATATGAATTAGCTACTAACATATTATGAGGTGTTGAAATAATATGTGTGATTCAATTGATAAGTAAAATTGATAAAAATAATATATAGACCACACTACTGATTCACCCCCCTAGCAGTGCTCAAGGTTTCCAACAATTGGTATCATAGAAAGGATCTTGATTGCATCTTGATCACGCGAGAGTAGATCGCGAGATTATGGACAAGAACAAGAGGAAACAATAGAAGAAAATGAATGAACTTCAAAAACAGGAAGCTCAACCATAAGAGTCTCATCTTCCTAGTGCAAGTGGTTCAACAAATAATGTTCAAAAATAAGAAATCATGAATCCAAAGGTATATATATTAATGGTTTTCTTTTGAGTTACAAATTTGATGATTTAGATTTTCATCATGCCGAAGTTCCTATAGAAGACAAGGATGATATTAAGGTTCTTAGAGCTGAGATTTTTAGGCTAACAGTTGCATGCAAGGATCAAGAAAAATTATTGCAGATCTGTGATGTGAAGGAGGCCAAACTAAAATATGAGGTAAGTAGCTTGAGGACTAAATTTGTAGAAGCAAAAATAATTGAAGGCAACATGAGGAAGAAGTATAAGGAGAAGGAAGATCGGTGTGAAATATTAGAAGTTGAATTGATGTCTTTGAGAAAGCAGTGAAAGATGGAGAAGAGCACTGTGGCCTTGGATAATTTTCTTGATATCCAGAGATCACCATTGGATAGATCTAGTCTTGGATTTCAAAGAGGTGAGTCTAGTTTACATGTAGGTAAAAACATCAAATTAGAACAAAAATAAGTTGTAGCAAAGAATGCCAGAAACAAGTGTAGAAAAGAAAGAAACTAGCATCAGATCCATGAGCAGAACTAGTAGTAGCTGAGAAGAAATCCTCAAGGAGCACCTACATTTATAAATTATTTTTCTCCAAGAGAGGTACGTCGTAGATCTGTAAAATCTCATAGGAATAAATGTCCCTTTGTTCCTTTCATGCTTCAGGTCGAATGTTATAGCTGTAAAAAATTTGGGCATGTGGAAGCTAATGACGAGAGAAATTTTTTTAGATCTAATCAATGGAGCTTGTAGTAGTATCAAAAGCCAAGGATATTGGCCAATAGATTTAACCAATGGAGGAGAAACACATTTCATGCAAGGTATCGATCTAACATAAGTAGCAAGAGAACTAATCCTCTTGCTTCATATCTTAGCCATGTGGAGTGCTATAAATGCCATAATTTTGGTCATATGGAGAGAGACTACATGTTTCCCTATTAATCAAGGAAAAATGATCAAGAGTAGAAGAAATAGAATGGAGGTAGCAAAAAATCAGTGAAGAAAGAAAAAAAGTATCCAAATACTAGGTGGAGAAAGGAGGAGAAATAATTCTTCAAATAGTGAAGAGAAGCCCCCTCCGCAGTCCATGGTTTCATCATGCATACTCATAGAGAATTCCAGAGTTCATGAGAGGTGCACAACCTCAAGGGAAGAGTATGGTAGTAGTATGGCAGCTAGAATTACAAGTTACAACGTCAATTATGATGAGTTTGTTTGAGCCTCATGCACATTCATGTCCATAGGATCAACCTGCATATCGGAGGTATATTGAGCTCAGGGGGAGCTATTCATTGTATGAGGTTTTCATGAGTTATTTGAAATTTCCTTCATTATTTTTCACTTAGTTATTTGTAGCATATTTAAATGTTTTTTTCTTGGTTGAAAAGGGCACATTTTTCAGCCATAGATATGCTTTTAGTATTCATTGGCAGTTGGTTGAAAATTTGTACAACCATGCATGCAATGAGGTCATTGTATAGGATGTATAGAGATGACATGAGAAATGGACCAGCCATGTAGGAGCTATCATATATGAACATTACAACCATGTATTTGTTATGAATTCATCATTTTACATTCACTGAGAGTCCAACCATTAGTGAGTTGAGTCACCTTGGTTATAGGGATGTTATGTAGAAATATCATGAGTTCATTTTTGCAACCACTTATTGTTGGCATTATGATACATATGTTGTACTTGATGGCAAACCACTCATCTCAGATGATAAATTATAGTGCAGCAAAGTTATTTTCTGGTTCACACTCTTTCACGCAGAGAAACATTCACGCACTTTCATGCAGAGAAAAGTTCCTTTCATGGAGAGAAAAGTTCAGCACTTTCATGCAGAGAATAAATTATAGTGCAGCAAATTTATTTTCTGGTTCATGCACTTTCACGCAGACAAAAGTTCACGCACTTTCATGCAGAGGAAAGTTCACGCACTTTCATGCAGAGAAAAGTTCCTTTCATACAGAGAAAAGTACACGCACTTTCATGCAAAGAAAAGTTCACGCACTTTCATGCAGAGAAAAGCACACAGACATGGGAAATCTTGTGGTTGGTTCATGGTATTAGTCCGACAGTTTTTGATCCTATGGTTTTGCTCCATGGTATTTAGTCCTTGGTATTTGAACCTATGGTTTTGGGCCATGGTATCTCGTCATAAGTGTTGATCCCAACTATTGGGTCCATGGTATTGAATTTTTATGGTTTTTGGTATATGGTATTGAGAAAGGCCTAAGGCTATAAAAGAGGAAGGAGATCATTTGGCAAGGCATCTTCTGAATTTATTGAATATCTGATAAAGTGCTAGATCTGGAATATAGTGATTGGGTTATGGTGCAGATCTAGATCTTAATGAAGAAGGAACCTGAGTGAAAGGAGAAGGATAAGTTCTATTAATGGGTCAAAATCTTAAGGCTGGAATAGTGGTATCTCTATATGATTTTGATCTGTGATATGTGGCGCATGCTTGATCTACAAATCTGATCATCTGGGTTAACTAATATCTAAATGTTTGAAAGAATCAATTTATAGATCTGTACGCAGTTTTCTGAATAGTCAAGTAGCGTACATCTCTTGATTTATGTTCTAGCTGCTTCTATTTATTGCTACAGTGTTCTAGGTTCAAAAGTGGAGTGTGATTACTGTTATTATGATCTGGGTACAGTCGTCAGAGAAGCGTTTATTTTGATTCAGTTTTGATTGGTGAAAAGGTGATTGGTTGATGCAGAAATGCTTGATGTTTGATAGATGTTATTTGTGGATCCAGTCTGAAAATTTATGAAACGTGGTCACTAGAAGGAAAAGAAGGTTGTAGTGTTCTGCAGGTAGCAGCCTGCGTACTAGTATCACAACTAGTACAAGAACTAAGGGGGTTGTAGCTCCCTTCCACGAGAAGCTGGAAAACGAGAGAGTGTTGTAGCTCTCTGCAGGTAGTAGCCTGCATACTGGTAAAGGACTACACCACTACAGAATCATTGTAAAAATAAGTTTCTATTTGAAAAGATAGAGACATATTACAGCTGGTGGTTTTCACCCACATTGGTTTTCCACCTTATATCTTGTGTTCTTGTGTGTGATTGTCTTCTGCTCTATTTTTCTGTTCCCAGTTACTGTTTATATGATCCTGATGCACAGATTAATGTTCAACATCTGTAGAATATTTTAAATTATAAGTCTGTATGGTATACGTGGGTTTCCTTATTTGTAGTTGCATATATACACAGTTTTCTCTAACTGAAGTAAGGTATATGTTTTGGGTTTGAAAAAGAAAATAATTGACCAAATAATACTGATTTAGCCCCCCTCTTAGTATTATTTCCAGCAAATGGTATCAGAGCGGGTCCTTCAGAATAAGCTTGATCGCTTGAAGGAAGATATATCATCATGAGAAACTACGAGAAAGAAGCATCAATCAGGCCACCAATTTTTGATGGGACCAACTTCGTTTATTGGAATATAAGAGTTACAGCCTATCTTCAATCTCTTCGTACAGAAGTCTGGGATATCATAGATACAGGGTACACTTTTCCATCAGCAACTGCTATAGATCCGGCTGAGAAGAAGCAGTTTGAAACTAATGCAAAGGCTGTCAATACTCTATTAGGATGTCTATCTCAATCAGAATTCATCAAGGTTATGTAGTTTAAAACCACAGAAGAAATATGGGACAAGATCGTTCTGAGCTATGAAGGAGATGAACAGGTAAAAAGAGCAAAACTTCAAACACTCAAAATTCAATATGAAAATCTCATAATGTACAATGATGAAAGTGTGGCTAACTATTTCCTATGCATAGATGAGATTGTTAATTGTATGAAAAATTTGGGTGAAGAAATAAAACAGGCTGTTGTGGTTGAAAAAGGTTCTGAGATCCTTGTCTTCTAAGTTTGAATCAAAAATTTCTGTAATAGAAAAAAAGGAGAATCTACAGAAAATTACCATGACGCAACTACATGGAATTCTAACCGCTTACAAAATGAGGAAATGAGGACCATCAGACAGGAGAGAAGCTGCATTCGAGGATTCAGGCAAAGGAGATTACTATGAGTCAGGACATATGTCAAAAGAAGAGGAAGAATCAAATTTTGTCAAGAACCTTCAATGGGGTGCTGGAAGATTCATAGGTAAGGTACACTTCAAATGCTTTGCTTGTGGAAGAGTTAGTCACTATGCTGCCAAGTGCCCTCATAAAGGTAAGCTTGACAAAGTTAAGGAACTTGTTAGATGGAACAAGAAACAAAATGTAAGTAAGAAAAGCTACTACACTCATGAAGATAGTGATGGACTCTCAAATAGTGATGAAGATGAAGGAGGTAATAATTATAGACTTTTAATGGCTTTTAAAGATGATGATTTCTTGGATGTTATAGATGAAGAAGGTCTTTATGAAGAGATTTCTAAACTCAAAATTTGTTTAGAAGAGAAAAATATGATTATTGATACTCTGCAATTCCAATTGGCTGAAAGTGAAAACATCATGAAAAGTTAGAATGTGAAATAGTGGGACTTAGAAAAGAGATTGAGAAAACTAAAGCTCTTAATGTTAGATTTGTTAAAGGATCTGAAACTTTAGATGAGATTATCAAAGTACAGCGTTCTCCACTAATCAAGACAAGTTTGGGATATAATGAAGAAGCATCTCAAGCATAGAAGCTATCCACCTCCAAAAGTTATATTGATGCAGCAAGGAGAAGTGAACAAATTGACAATCAACATAAAAGGCACAATGCTACTCACCAGTTAAATCAGGGACATTTTTCTTTAAGAATGAACAGAGATCACCAAGTAAATCAGGGGCAATCTGCTTCAAGGATAAACATAAGCTACAACAGACCACACGTAAATCATTCTCAATTTGCCTCAAGAATGAATGTAAACTACAATCATTCGGTCTGCAGGGTTGATAATCGCAGGAATTTCTTCAATGGCCAATGTTTCTCTTGTCACAACTTTGGACACAAAGCAGCTTAGTGTGTTGCCTAAAAAACTATCATGACTAGAGAAACCCAAAAACAGAGGAGTATGACTGGGATTATGAAAAGGACCTACAATAACTTTTCTGCTCTTGAAAATGAAATAGAATGTTCTATTTGTAATAATTTTGGTCATGAAGATTCTGAATGCAGGAGCAGGTTTCGGCAGGCAACTCAAAAGGAGCAAGACTCAAATATCAAAACATGAAGAATGAAAGAACTACAACCAAAAACATGTGGTATAGCCTTATATGCAGAAGGGCAGGAAAATCAATTGTACATTGACAGTGGATGTTCAAAACATATGACAGGTGATAAAGAAAAACTTTAGTCATATAGTGCCTTGGAGAAGGAGACGAAGGTCTCATTTGGAAATGACACCCCTACACTCATAAAAGGTAAAGGTTCTGTTCTTTTAAAAGAAAAGGTCAAAGAAGGAAATGTTATGTATATTGATGGCTTAAAGCATAATCTATCAAGTGTCAGTCAGATGTGCGATCAAGGAACAAAGGTAATATTTCGATCAAATGGATGTAGTGTTCGTGATCTTGATACAGGAGAAACAGTGATCAAAGGCATAAGAACTCCAAATAATTTATACATATTCAATGAAGGACAACAACAATTCTATCTGAGCAAGAATGATGAACACTGGCTATGGCACCGGATGTTTGGGCATCTAAGTTTCTCACAGAGAAGGAAAGCATGCAAATACCAGGTAGTTCGTAGTCTTCCAGACATCAAAACTCTAGACAATACAATATGCAAATCATGTCATTTTGGTAAGCAAACCAGAACTAACTTCCCTGAGAAGGAAGGATCTACTAGTAAGCCACCTAAACTTGTCCATATTGATGTATGTGGTCTATCTAGGAAAAGGTCGCCTTGGGGAGAAGAATACTTTATATTATTCATTGACAACTATTCAAGGATGGTTTGGATAGGACTTATGAAGCACAAAGATGAAGCCTTCGAAAAATTCAAATCCTTCAAAGCTTTGGTTGAAAACGAAACAGATCACAAAATTAAATGCCTCAGGTCGGATAGAGGTGGGGAGTTTACCTCAAATGAATTTTTCGATTTTTGTGAAGAACATGGAATAAGAAGAGAATTCTCTACAACCAGGATTCCTCAGCAAAATAGAGTAGTTGAAAGGATGAATAGAACGGTTCAACAAATGGTTCGTGCTATGCTTGATGAGTCTGGAACTCCCGCAAATTTCTGGGGTGAAGCTGCATTTGCTACAGTTGTTATTATCAACAAAACAAATGTATGGGTGAACAGCACTCAAACCCCTCATGAGCTCTGGTATGGTGAGACTCCTTCGGTAAAATATTTCAAAGTTTTTGGAAGCAAATGCTATATCAAAAATACTGATGAACATCTTGGAAAGTTTGAACCTAGAGCAGATGAAGGCATTCTCCTTGGTTAATCTCCCCACAACAAAGCATACAAGTTTTATAATAAAAGGCTTGGAAAAATTGTTGAAAGTATTGATGTAGTGGTTGATGAAGAAGAAAACACTCCTAGGCAAGTAAGGTCTGAAGATTTCGAAGATG
>APFE031023543.1:22306-99082 GCA_000404065.3 Pinus taeda | reverse complement strand
GTTCATGAATTTTCAAGTCGGGAAAAGATTGTTTTCGCTCTTCTCAAAGCAGCCCCCCACGTCAAGGACTAGTGGGAAACCTATTGCGAGCAGAAGGATGAAAGTACAGGCTCACTATTTTCAGTTGCACCCACTTGAGATTCATTCTGAGATGCCATCAAGGAGTAGTACTACCCTGTCAAAAAATATGAGGACAAATACATCAAATGGACCACGCTACGGCAGGGACGGGACTGAGATGTTCCAGAGTTCACAAACATTTTTCATACCCTTCGCACACAGTCGGGTATCAAAGATTCTGAGCTACATCTGGTACTCAAATACCGCGGCTGCCTATAGAAATACATCCAGGAAGAGATGGAGTTCTTGAACATCTCTTCACTCGGCACAGCATACCGATACGCTGTCAAAATCGAGCAAAAGTTCAAACAGAAGAAGCGAGACTTTGGATTTGCGAATCAGAAGACCAAAGGACAAAGCCAAGGTGGGGTGACCCAAGACAACCCGTCGAAGCCGCAAGAAAATAACAACACCATGAAACCGTAGAAGGACACAAGAAAGTGGTGTGATTTCCACAAGAGTCCCACTCATAACACAAGTGAGTGTCGGACCAAGCAGTCATTGGTGTCCGAGTTGAAGGCTTCCGAATTAGATGCATGTTCTGACCCTGAGCTAGAACCCGACAAGGGGAATGGCAAAGGGAAGCAGATCATTGATGCGGATCCCAGCGCCACTGTTGCCACTGCCAAGATCCAGAAGAATGAGCCTAAAGAGCCAGAGGAGGGGGAACGTCTTTTCCACTCACAGATGTGGGTGAAGGGTTCACCACTGCAATTCATTGTCGACAGTGGCAACCAAAAGAACCTTATTTCAGAAAAGGTCGTGAAGCGGTTGGGCATACCGACTACACCACACCCGCAACCGTACAATATTGGGTGGCTTCATGAAGGACGAGATCTCAAAGTTCTGCAGCAGTGTCGCCTTCCATACAACATCAAACCATTCACAGACGAGGTATTGTGTGATGTTACACCTCTGGATGTTTGTGATGTATTATTAGGCCAGCCATACTTGTGGAGGCAACATGCTGTGTATGAGTCAAGGCCTCGCGCTGTCATTATTTCTTTGAGTTATTCATTATACAGGATACCAGAGGTAGCCCCAGCTACTACCACCTCTTTGATCACTGCTAAGAAAGGCAGCAAGCTCATCTCCCAGACCAGGAAATTCATCTCTATGGTTCACTCCCAAAGTAAGGGGAAGATCGTTGCTACATCCATGACCCTCGCAAAGGGTTCCTCCACACAGCAGCAGCAGCAGAGGGATACAGTCATTGCAGAACACAGGAACAAATTCTCCTCACCCACAGGGGTACCACACAAGTTTCAGGTGGGCGAGAAAGTTTGGTTACATCTGCAGAAAGAACGCCTTACCAGAACCAATCAGAAACTCAAACCACTCCGACATGGTCCCTACACGAGTACCAAGGCTACGTACAACAATGCTTTGAAGCACATCATTCCTCCATTCCTTCGCCTGCACCAAGTGTTCAATGTGGACCATCGTCGACCATGCTTCCCACCATTATTGGACACATCAGAGATTGCAGGACAAGTTCAGCAGATGGAGGAACTCAACGCAATGGGGACCATTACTTCCTAAGGGGGGAGGAATGATCCAGGTGGATGTTGGTGGCCACCCATCTATCCCATTTAGACCCCCACAACTGTCTCTTTCAGTCTTTTCAGTTTCCGTAATGGTAGCACAATTTACTATTTTTAGCAGTTTTTTCCGGTCCTGAACTTCCGGAGCCTTTTTGAGGCCCTAAACGACGTTTTTTGGGAATCTGGGGGCAACGTGGGTCTATGGATCGATGTTGCCCTTCCCAAAGTGGTAGTTCTCGAATAGATCTTTCTAACGAGCTATCACGCACATCAAACGGAGATCGTATGCCAAAGTTACGACCCCGGTAAATTGATCTACAAATTTACCCAAACGGGGCCCACAATTTGGCGTTTCATCTTCTACGGGTAGGTTTTGGAATGTGAAGGGTTTTCCATTGTTTCTCAACAATAAATAGGCCTTCGAGCCTCATTGTAACACAGTTCGGAACAGTTCAGAGGCATGTAGTGACCACATCTCTTCTCAGAGATAAGCTACCATCGCCCTAGCTGGTTTATTCCCATTTCTGGTTGTAAGCATATTTCAGTATTTTCCATTAATGAAATGAAGTATTATTTTCGCTGCATCTCTTTATTTATGGTTATCACATCTCTGTATTTATGGTTATCTCTGTAATCTATCGCGTTCCTGTTTAAATCCGGATTAGTTTTTCAAAAGGATCGGCAGATAGCAATCTTTATATAAAAATTGAAAATGACAAATTGCTAATACTTGTTGTGTATGTTGATGATATCATATTTGGCAGCAATGAAGAAGCTATGAGTCAAACTTTTGCCTTGGTGATGCATAAAGAATTCGAAATGTCCTTGATTGGAGAGCTAACATATTTTCTTGGTTTACAAATCCAACAAAATGAAGGCAGTATCTTTTTATCTCAAACCAAGTACCCCAAGCAGATCTTGAAGAAATATGGGATGGAGGATTTGAATCCTGTATGTACCCCGATGGTGACAGGATGCAGCCTCAGCGCAAATGATGACTTGGCAACAGTGCATCAACCAACCTATAGATCTATGATTGGTAGTCTTCTCTATCTAACAGGAACCCGACTAGACATCATGCATGCAGTGGGAATAGTTGGAAGATTTCAGGCAAATCCAAAGGAAACTCATCTTCAGGCAGTAAAGAGAATTTTCAAGTATCTTCAAGGAACTCAAAACTATGGTCTATGGTATCCTAGAGATACAAATATCACTCTTCATGCTTATACAGATGTAGATTGTGTTGGAAGCGTGGATGACAGAAAAAGCACTAGTGGTGGTGCATTCTTTATGGGTTCTGGAGTAGTATCTTGGTTCAGCAAGAAACAGAGTTCGATTGCTTTATCTACAGCCGAAGCAGAATATGTGGCTGCTGCATCTTGTTGCACACAACTCCTTTCGATGATGCAAACTTTGTAGGATTTTCAAATCACTTGTACTCCACCTGTCTCCATCTTATGTGATAATACAAGTGCAATCGACATTTCAAAGAATCCAGTCATGCATTCAAAGACCAAGCACATACCAATCAAGTATCATTTTCTCTTGGAACAAGTGTTGGAACAAAAGTTTAAATTGGAGTATGTTCCCTCCAAGGAACAAGTTATTGATATGCTCACCAAACCATTGCCTGGGGAGACATTTGAATACCTCAGACAGAACCTGGGGGTTGTTGATGCATCATCCTGCTATTGAATCTTGTCTGTTGTATGCAGGTCTATACACGTACATTTTCCGGTCTATGTGGGTCGAATGGGTCTATCAGAGATCATCTGGCACAGGTTCAGGGGGAACATATATTCTTCTAATGATGCATTGTTGGCATTATCTTAGCAGTCCTTGGTTTGATTTCTCAAGGGTTTTCTGGTGGAGTAGAAAAATGTGTGTTGGTCTGAAGGTTGATTTTGTTGATATTTGTTCTTGTCTCTATGTCATGTGCTTCTTTTCATATCAAGGTCATGTAACAACCTATTTTCGTTTCCCCACTATGCCTAGGATGAATGAGTGTTGTCTATCTTGTGTATTCCCACTTGGATGGGAGATGGATGTATGTATGAGTCTTGATGATAGGAAGGTTACTTATAATGTATGGAGGCATGTTCTTTCTTGTAGAACATCTTTTTGCAGACAGTATTTTAGCACAAAGCATATACAAAGGGGGAGTTTGTTCAGAGTTTTCAGCAGGTACTCAGGGGGAGTATGGTAGTCTGCCCCTTTACCCTTGATGTCAAAGGGGGAGAGTGATTGGTTGTTGTTTCCATCAAGTCCAAAGGGGGATATTGTTGGCATTATGAGACATATGTTGTACTTGATGGCAACCCACTCATCTTAGATGATAAATTATAGTGCAGAAAAGTTATTTTCTGGTTCACGAACTTTCACGTAGAGAAAACTTCACGCACTTTCATGTAGAGAAAAGTTCACGCACTTCCATGCAGAGAAAAGTTCCTTTCATGCAGAGAAAATTTCACGCACTTTCATCCAGAGAATAAATTATAGTGCAACAAAGTTATTTTCTGGTTCACGCACTTTCACGCAGAGAAAAGTTCATGCACTTTCATGCAGAGAAAGGTTCCTTTCATGCTGAGAAAAGTTCACGCACTTTCATGCAGAGAAAAGTTCCTTTCATATAGAGAAAAGTTCACGCACTTTCATGCAGAGAAAAGTTCATGCACTTTCATGCAGAGAAAAGCGCACACACATGGGAAATCTTATGGTTGGTTCATGGTATTAGTCCGACAGTTTTTGATCCTATGGTTTTGGTCCGTGGTATTTAGTCCTTGGTATTTGAACTTATGTTTTTGGGCCATGGTATCTCGTCATAAGTGTTGATCCCAACTATTGGGTCCATGGTATTGAATTGTTATGGTTTTTGGTCCGTGGTATTGAGAAAGGCCTAAGGCTATAAAAGAGGAAGGAGATCATTTGGCAAGGCATCTTCTGAATTATTGAATATCTGATAAATTGCTAGATCTGGAATACGGTGATTGGGTTATGGTGCAGATCTGTATCTGAATGAAGAAGGAACCTGAGCGCAAGGAGAAGGATAAGTTCTATTGATGGGTCAAAATCTTAAGGCTGGAATAGTGGTATCTCTATATGATTTTGATCTGTGATATGTGGTGCACGCTTGATTTATAAATCTGATAATCTGGGTTAACTAATATTTGAATGTTTGAAAGAATGAATTTATAGATCTGTACGTAGGTTTCTGAATAGTGAAGTAGCGTACATCTCTTGATTTATGTTCTAGCTGCTTCAGTTTATTGCTACAATGTTCTGGGTTGAGAAGTGGGGTGTGATCATTGTTATTATGATCTGGGTATAGTCATCAGAGAAGTGTTTATTTTGATTCAGTTTTATTGGTGAAAAGGTGATTGGTTGATGCAGAAATTCTTGATCTTTGATTGATGTTATTTATGGATCTAGTCTGAAAATTTATGAAACGTGGTCCCTGGAAGGAAGAGAAGGTTGTATTCTTCTACAGGTAGTAGCCTTCGTACTGGTAAAGGACTGCACCACTATAGAACCATTGTAAGAAGAAGTTTCTAATTGAAAAGATAGAGACATATTGCAGCAGGTGGTTTTCACCCACATTGGGTTTCCACCTTATATCTTGTGTTCTTGTGTGTGATTGTCTTCTACTCTATTTTTCTGTTCCTGGTTACTGTTTATATGATCCTGATGCACAGATTAATGTTCAACATCTGTAGAATATTTTAAATTATAAGTATGTATGGTATACGTGGGTTTCCTTATCTGTAGTTGCATATATACACGGTTTTCTCTAACTGAAGTAGTGTATATGTTCTGGGTTTGAAAAAGAAAATAATTGACCAAATAATACTGATTCATCCCCCCTCTCAGTATTATTTCCAACACTTATATGAGCTAATGATGTTGTAACAATCATATTATATCATGTATTTGAGTCATTAGTCCATAGAAGATTATCATAACAACCATGTGTCTATTGATATATTCATGTAAATTGCTCATGGAACCATGTACTTATGTTTTACTATCACTAGGTCTTCTAGTCATGAGTCACGAGTTCACATGATGGTCATGTATGAGGTCTTATATCGCTACTACAACCATGTATTTATCAATGTATATGTTGTTCAGTCATGGTCATATGTGTCTTGTTACATATGGTGCTTCTATTTATGGAAAGGAAGCATTTTTTACAGTGGAAGTGGTTCCTTTCAGGTTGGAGCTAATTTTTAAGATGGCATGCATTGAGGGGGAGCATCTTATTTTCTCTTGTTTACTTCATCAATCCATTTTTGGCATCATGGTCCACTTGGATTTTTCATGGTGTGCCTCATAATATGTTATAATTGTTGGGCCTCTTAACTTCAAGATACGATCATAGAGGTTGATGATAGCCATTGATGCTATTGTTATGTGGTTGGTATGGATATTCTTGGTTGGCACATGATGTGCATATTGTTTCTTATTGTGTGATTCTTCTCATTGACATTGATTATGGTTGTTGGTGCATATTGTTGCTACTACTAGAATTTATTGGTTAGATACGCTACTTTTAATGTTCATCGATTTATTACGCTTCTTACTACTAATGTGGAGAGTATGGTCATCGGTTAGTATGCATCATTTTTCAGCCATGTATAGATTAGTTTCTCCATTGTCTGTGCTTCAGCTTTTGCTGCCATATCGGATGGAGTTGACCCTTTGTCATTAAAGTCAAAGGGGGAGTTATAGAGGATGACGATCTAGGGATTGTGTGTGGTTTCCATCAATGCCAAAGGGGAAGATTGTTGGCATTATGGTGTTCATGGTTCAACCTAGATAATGTTGGCATTAGTCTCATGATGACAACTATCATGTGTTTCCATTGACGTCAACCCTATGATGATATAGATGATGAATTGATGCCATCCTTGTAGGTGAATGGTTTAGTTATAGCTGGTTGTGTTGACATTGAGATAGTTATGTTGGAATTGATGTCAACCTTGATGGTCAGATGATGGTAGTGGGTGGTTGATGGTTCCTCATATGCTAGTGGTGTTTATGTTCTTTTTCATGGAATAGTTAATGATCCTAATGGAGGAACTTATGGAGGATTAGTTGAAGTTGTTTGATTGGCCTTGTGATGATGATGGAGATGTGCTTCAATGTGTTACAGATGTGTTGCAAATTTTGCATGTGTTAGTGGGGAGTAGAGGACTTGATGGTAGTCAAGTAAATACTTGTTTGTTAGCCTTTAGGTTGACTTGGCAGTGACACTTAGGAGACATTTTTTGTTATTTGTAGTGGTGTCACAAGGCTCAGTAGATGTTTGGAGACATGTATAGATGCTAGAGAAGATGACAAAATAGGTGGTAGAGGTTCAAATTTGAGGTTCTTATGTTTTTCCTTATGCTTTGCCCCAACTTTAGGGACGCAGGCTTGTGGGTACAGTTGGAAGGATCCAACTGAAATTTGGTAGTTTTGTGAGTGTGGTTACAACCAAAATATGCTATTTATGTGGGTACAGTTATGGTTTAGAATAATATTTTCTCTACATTCCTCATGCACTTTTAGAGTATTTCAACTTGTATATTATTTGAAGCTTCCATACTAATTGAAAAATGTCAGAATTGGTTGGAAAAGTACTCCGGTGAGTGTGAACACCTTAAGTGCGCAAGTAGTGGTGATAATGGTTGATTTTCATTAACTTTGTGCACTCTTGATCCTATTCCAAAAGTGATTTTCTCCCTACATGTTTTATAATATTCACCTTGGAGCTGAGTGATGGTTAGTCTAGTGATTGGGTGAGTGAGAGAAGGTTTCATAGAAGAAGTATGCTTCAAACCAAGTTGTGAGAATGATTTCTTCAGTATATGAGTGCCAATGACTGCAAAATGAGCACATTGAATTGTTGAAGTAGAGTATTAATGCAGAAATTTAGACTGTAGACCAAAGATGCAAAGAACTCTAGCAGATTTTGTTAGTAGATATAGAGAGATTGGTATAGCTCCAAGTTTGTGACTTTTACATTGTTTCTGCAGGTGTTGTTGATGCATTTGGCACATAGTTATTGTGTTTTATGTTGATGATTATCTTATGTAGAATTTATATTTTGGAGTGAGGGTTTGATGATATGGATGAGTGTCATTGTTGCTAGTGGTTATATTACTCGGATTTGATGCATGTTTTGTTCCACTATTTGCTAGTGTGGAGAGCATATGGTTGTAATGATTTTTGGTGTTGATTTGTAGAAAGTCTTTTTTCTGAGATTTGTATTGCAGAGTTGACTGAAAGCTGAGAAGAGTGTCTTGGATCCAGTATGAAAATATATGAAATGAGGTCCTCATAGAGCTTGTGGAGGAGTGGCCTCATGCATGTTGGAGCATTGATTCTGTAGCATTGGTGAAGGGAACAATTTCTCCATTCTATGGTGGTTGCATATTCCAATCAGAGTTGGGCAAGGATCATTGATCGTAGTGGATTTTAGCAGATGCTTGTTCGTAGATCTGTGTGAGAACATATTCTTTTGAGTTGATCAATAGATTTGAGTCTCCTGGATGATGATGGTAAGCTAATTGTATATGATGTCGAGTCTCTTAGCTAATGGGAGTTAGCAAATCTATGTAAAATACCATTGCGTGGCATAATATAGATTCAGAGCAACACAATAGTAGCAAAGGTGGTTTTTCTCCCAGAAAGGTTTCCACCAGATATATTTCTCTCATGTGTGATGATGTTTTTGTGCTTTGATATGTTGATCATTATGGCTCATATGGTTGTTTTGGTTTAGCTTCTTACATGGTTACATGTTTACTGTTTATTCCTATGCATTGGTTGCTAACATATTATGAGGTGCTACAATAATATGTGTGATTTAGTTGAGAAGTAAAATTGATAAAAATAGTAAATATATCAAACTACTGATTCACCCCACCTCAGTAGTTCACCACGTTTCCAACGCTAGAAGGGAAGGATATCTTTAAGGGGTTGTTGAGTAGAAAATTGGGAAGACTTTCCTTGTGTTGAATAGTGTAGTGAAAGAGAATGTCACATGTTTGAGGGATAGATGAAATGTATAGAGTGTTATATAATGGGCAGATTGACTGAGATATTATAAAAATCCACAATTCTATATAATGAGTATATTGACTGAGACATGAAAATAATGGGCTAGGTTGGGTGTGCTAGAACCCTATAGATTGCATGCCTTCACCTTGGTGGCCTCGTATCCCTACTTGGGTATGGAATCTTACTGGATTCCTATGGTAGGGGATGGAACATTTACTTGATTCATGTGGTTGGGTGGAAATTTCTCGAATGCAACTAGTTCCTTGAACAATATTTGGATTAAAATAATTTTATCTCTATATGTAAATCTATAATTAAAATTTACTGTTGATATGAAATCATGTGTATTTTAAATGCTATATATGCTAGCCAAATATTTTAATGCATGTTGGATCAATTCCACTGCAACATGGAAAGTCCAATGATGTTGGTTGAGTCGTAGAATGAACTCCATGATAAAAAATTCAATAGAACATCACGTAGAGGATAAAAAAGATGAAAAAAAAGGAGGCTATTTTTTACTATGGTAGTATGTAGAAAACAAAGTGTACTTGATGAATGAAACATAAAGATAGATGCATGCTATGTGTTTATTATATCATGTTTTTTGTAAGGATATGATAGGATAGAAATTGTAGGCCACAATAACTTAAAGCCAATCACATTTGTCATATAAGTGTTTCAATTAGCTTTCCTTTAAACTAGAATAGTATAACATCCATTCTATGTTAATGACATTGTACCTTTTAGGAAGGGGACTTTAAGACACGTCCCTAGAATAAATTCCCAAATGCTTCACTATCACTCCTAGTCTAATATGTCTAGGCTCTAGGATCTACTATGGTGGATAATTCAACCCAGTGAACCATATGTTTATCTTGTGGTTGCTAACCACAAAACTTAATGAAAATAAAAGATATCCAAGCATGCAAGGGTTCCATTAATTGAGCATTTCTTAAGGCTAATAAGGAGGAGAGTCATTTGCAAAATTATTATTCACCACCTCTGAAACATCTGGGAGAAGAATTCCTCAAAACTATGGAAACCCCTAGCAAATAGTGAAAGCATCCATTTTCAAAACAAAGAAATATGTGGTTAAAAGGAACTCTTGGCAGATAGACTAATGTAGGGAAACTTGTGAGGATAAAGATTTATTCACTAAGATAAAGGCAAATGCACTAGTAAAGAGAGTGTTCATTATGGCCACATGTCTTGGTCCAAAACCCAAGAAATTTAGCATCTATGTAATGGAGAACTATATTGATAATAATCTTTATGAAAGTCAATTTTAGGAAAACATAACTATTAGGAAATGTTTGAAGCCCACTTTGAGGCCCTAAGCTAAAATCATAATGACAAAAATGGGTTGTCCCTTCACAAAATGTTTTAGTTCATTACTAAACTCCTTTCATACCATTGAATGAATCCTCGAGGACCAATCCTTCACCATAATTTTGTAAGAAACACTAAGAAAAGTGATAGATCTCTAGTTTCCAATGGTGTCAGAAGGCATAATCTTAGGAAAAATCTTAATAAAGCCTTAATTGAGAAACTCAAATGTCTATTAGAAGAAAACACTTCAAATTCATAAAAAAGAGGTCATCCACAATGGTTTCCTTTGTGCCCTTATAAAATTCACAAGGACATTACTCCAAGACTTGTTATTTTGGATGGTTGTAAAAGTAAAAAATTACTCCTCCTTAAAGAAGTTTATATTCAAGCTTTCATGATCACCAATAGATAGTCTATGAGGAACAAAACAATAACGAGCAGTAGCTAGCATATGATTTTTAAAGCATAAGAAGAAAAGATATTTTAAAAATGTTTCCCAAACATACATCAGACTTGAGAAGGGTCTTTTGAAAGAGGCTTATTTATATTGCACATACCAATAACCTTATGCATAACAAACTTCCTCTTCAATAATTTGAAGAATAATTTGGATCCTTCATCCTATATTTAATCATTGTAAACATAAATGAACCATGAACCTCCATCAATGTACTCCTTGATTCTACAAACAACCATCTCCAGCTTTGTAGCCTCTTTTTGGAGAGTCACATTATGAAAATTCTCTTCGAGAAAGATGTGAATCCCCTCATGTCTAAATCCGACCTCGCATTGGTATTTTCTCCATTTAAAAGCTATCATCTAATCACATCCTCTAATAAAACCTGATTTCCCATTGGCCTGGTAAAATTTCTATAGGCTCTCTATATTAAGGCACAAAAATCCTCTTACTCCAAATGTGATACATTCAACTTAAACAAAGTTGAGGGAGGTGACTCAATTCAGTAGCCCATGGTGACCAAAGTGCCAATAGGAAAATGGCCAAATCCTATCACATCCAATCTAACTGAGCCTTTTCCCTATTACAATATTTCTTATAATTTGTCCAAGTGAGACAAACTCCATAGTCAATCATTTTTTACTTTCAATTAGTGTCAAACATCTAGAGTGTGCTATTACAATAGGCCCAAGTCTACTTCTCATAACTATTGATAGAAAAATATATAAAATCTAAATCATTTGGTAAGTCACCCTCCCACCCACTATGTTAAAATCCCTTCCAATAATCCACTATAAAGTTGGAAGAAAAATATCCAGCAAATCCCAAAGTTTCCCACTATTAAAACTACGGTTAGGAACACAAACAAAATAGAACCCTAATAGAAAATCCTACTTCAAGAATTTGACGCAAACACACTATCCATTAGGATATGAACCATGAGCTATTTGTGAATAGGATGAAAGGGAAATCACCACCACACCATTGTCATAAAAAAAATTCAAAACCAAGGATAATTCTAATAATATTTCAATCAATTTTCAAGATCAAATCTAGTAAAATTGACATCAAGCAACAGAATCACATGTGGATGGAAAATTTGCAAAACACCACAAGTTATTTATGTTTTCAATTGATCATTATCCCTTAAAACTTATATTATATTATGTAGATCTTAGGGATATTTTGAGAATTTACCAATAGTTGACACCACTCTCCATGGCCTAAGATTTAATTCAATGTATATATATTATCACCAAATCTTATTGAGGCCCAATGAGGAGTTGACATCAAGATTAATTAAATACCTAAGCTCATTGTTGCATGTGTGCTTTATCTAAGTGTCCTTCCAAAGCCCTTGCATTGATAAGCTCATATGACTATATGAATTAACGTGTCTCTTGGAGTATTCCATTAGATTGTGTTATTGTTATTCTATCATACCCTCACATGATGATGCTTAGGTTCCACTTCTTGATGGGATAGGGTTTTGGCCTCTCTAACACCAGCTAACTATAAGGTTTTGGCCTAGAATCAGTCTATAATATGCCTCTAATGAGCCACATGCTCTACTGAAAGAGAGGATAGATATTTCAAAATGGCCATAACCAATTAGAGATTCCATAGCTAAAAGTGAAAATCCATATTATATATGCGTGCATTTGTCCCCTTCATTGGTATGATCTAACCCATGCTTGGTACAAATACTTACATAATTTCATCTGAAGATGGTTAGAGGCTAAAAGATGCATCTGGAGACATGGAGCCTCTTGACTGCATCTATAAACCACTCTTAACAACACTAATAACTAATTCATGGATCACTCTAAACCACACTCAATAGTACAACATCCAAAAACAAGAAACTTCATCAGAAAGAAACACTCTGAGTTGCATTCAGAAACCATGAGCCTCTAATCTCATGGAGCCCCATAATACGACTCTAAAAAAATATCCTTGAGCCTCTATAAAAATATCCTAGAGGCCATCAAAGCCTCTATAAATCCTACTCTTCAACCTATTTTTAACAACTCTTAAGCCTATGGAGAACTAAACATAAGCCTCTCAAACAAACCTTGAAACTCTAAACATGACACCTTGAGACTCTGGAAACACATCCCAACAAAAACAAAGGTCCCATGGAATTACCCTGAATGTCGAATAAGAAAAATAAAAAAAATTTCTTCAATGTAAAGAAGAGATGAAATAGACAATCAATGCATGAAAGTTATTTTATGTATTTCGTTTTGTGTATAGGTCGGGGTAGACTCTAACTACTAAGTAAGGTAACTTTGTCCTTCCTGTCTTGATTTGTGCTACTATAGAAAAGAAAGGTATTAGGGTTGGTTAGGGTAAGCTTGGTGACAAACAAGTGATGTTTCTATAAGGGAAATTCATATTGGACAATCACCACATGGGAAATTCTTGAGCAGGCAAGGGAAACTAAGAGATCCTATTCCTGAAGATGGGTTTATACAAAACCTATGATAGAATGGAATAGGACTAAATTATGGATATGTTGCATTGGCTACGATTGTAACATTCTTAACTCTAAGTTGTAAGGATCATTGTATAAAATGCATCAACCGAAATTTTTGTTAACAACCTTCTCCCCGAGGCAATTCCCCTCCAAATAGAAAAGGAAAGATTTCCCTTTTGTTTCCTATAGTGATAGCAATAGATTGGGTACCTCCATTTCTCATGTGCATAGGATGAACCGAGGTATTATTTAGTGATAGCTATGCTAGTTATGGATTTTCACTTAATGACACTTAATTTGTGTCTTCAATGGGGTGATATACGTAAGCAGCAAAGTGATTTGGAGACATTGAAAGTAGGCAGAGCATGACATATGGGGTATAAAAGCAATAAACATGGGCATAGGTTTACACAAAAATAATCAAAATGGAAGATACAAAAGATCATGAAGAGGAAAACAGAGAGTTTGTTGTGTGCCTTACTACTAGATAAGATGCTTCCAATGCCTATGTTGCTCAGTCGCTTGCTTAGATGCTTCCCATGCGTCTGTTGCTCGGTCGCTTCAAATTCTACCAGGATATAATAAAGTTCTTGGAACATAAGGAGGAAGGAGAGTATAAGCCCTAATTGCAAATATCCTAATTGGAGGCAACCTGCATATGTAGACACTCCAAAAATTTAGCGTGCGCCTGAGTCCCATGCTCCATAAAAGAAATTTCATCTGGAGTAGTGTTGTAGCCATGATGGTGTAGTAAATGAACAAGTGGTCGATTAATTGTAGAATGGTCGACCGCAGCAAAGTCTTTGTGGAAGAGTTAGCTAAAGGAATAGGCGAAAGATGTCAGCAGGGCCTTGTCTGGGTGGAGAACAACCTTGGCTGACTTTACCACTGTCAAGATTCAATTTTGTAAGGCAATCGATTTTGTGTTAAATTTAATTTTCTTTTCATAACTTTGGTTTTATCTTTTGTAAGGCAGATTAGTCTTAATTGGTTGTGCCTTAAAAGTGGATTTGTTAAAAAAATATTAATTTGGCACATATACATATATATATATTGTTAAGGAAGGATTTGTCTTAAATTTATGTTTTAAAATGTTTTTATCTTAAATTTTATATTTAAAAAAATTCAAATAATATTAAATTTTAATTTAAAATAACCAAAACAAAAAAATCACATTTTAAAACAAACGTATTTACTTGTAGTAGTGCCAGAGCTGGCTTTGGAAAGTGAGTAGATGACATTAGATTTACTCATCACTAAATCAAGTGGAGAGATGGCATTCCAAAGGTCTCAAATGCACTGGAAACAAATGACTAAGTTCGATACATTGCAATATGAGATGTCGTAATAGGAATAGAAAAATGGAAAGCAGTGCATCCATCAAGGTACAATTGGATTCGTTAGGAATAGGGAGTGTGCCCTTATCCTTTATTGTGCTGCAAAAGGAGCTATTCATTTATTTGTTGCATATTAACAAATACAACCATACATTAAAGAGAAGATGAAAAGATTCTCATTCTATGTCTTATCATATATCATCTTTAGATTAAATATGAAAGGAATTTGTTAATATACCTCTCACTTTTAATAAATAAACATACATACATAATTATAAATGGGTTTGATATGATATATAATATTATATTAATGTTAAATGTTATTAAAAAATTTTAAATTAAAATATAATTTGGATAAGGAGATTGTTTTAGTAGATGTTATGTAGTATATTATATTATTTTGTTTTAAAATTGTGCAGTAAGAAGTAATATCACATTTTATTGGTTATAACTTCATTTTTGTTATGAGGTTAAAATATAGTAAAGCTTGATAACTAAGATACGTGGTAGGAGTAAAAATTTATTTATTATAAATTATTATGAGGTAGGTGTGTTTTTTTAATAAAGTTTTTATAATTTTAATTGAATTATAAATAATTATTAGGAAAATAGTAGGATTTAACTTTCACTTAATATTGTGAAATCTTTATATTAATATAGGAAAATTAAAACTTGATATTAATCACCAAATAGTTATGATTTTTGTGTTTTTTTAATTAAATTAATTAAATTGAAATAAATTGTAATATGAGCAAGCGTCATCTAAAGTGAGTAATGAGTTTTTAGGCATGTGGTATTAATAATTCATGGTATTTCCTATTAGGTCACAATACAAGGGAATGAATAATGCATTTTTTTATTAGTTGCGGTGTGGCTAAGGACGTTTGAGAACATGTTTTAATGAGATTAGAGATTATAAATCTATAGTTCCAGTGAACAATGTTTCAAAATATGCCTGGATGGCCCCAAAGAAAATAGGTGTGTTCCCTTCTATATGTGTTGGGGTATTTGGAAAGGTAGGAATGCCTAGATATTTCGAAGCAAACCCTTCCCAAAGATTATTGTAGCTACATATATTTGTTCATATTATATGGAATACTAGAATTCTACTTTGCCAAATAATCCAAGGGTAATTGCACAAAAGGTTCAAATTTCCATTCTACCATTTGGTCATTTTGATGGGGCAACACAAAATGCTTCCTGGATGCAGAGTAAAGATCAACATAGACTCTATTACCTCTTGGGAATTTACATGGAATGCTAGGAGTGGTACTAATAGTTCAGGAGAGGTCATTGCACTCTGGGGTTCTCTATATTGTGCTAGGTGGTTGAATCTAAACGATATCCATATATATGGTGATTCTCAGGTTATGATTGGTTGGATGAACATGCACACATCCTTTACCCCCCTCCCCTCCACCTCCTTATGGGGCACTAAAGACAGAGGATTCATAAGATCAGAGGCACATTCCATTTGGTCACTTTCTCCTATGTTTCTATAGAGTTCAACAAAGAGGCAAGTGTCCTGTCAAAATATGGCTTGAATATGGACCCTAGTTACATCCATTTTCAATCTCTGGGTTCAGGATAGATCCTTGAATCTAGCTATTTTCCTATTAGGTGATTGATGATCCAACATTGGTTTCCAATGGGAGTGTTCATATGGACCTCCGCCACCCCCATCTTCAGTGTTGTTAGCTAATTTTTTCATCGGTGGTTCACTAGCTCCTTCATGCATCCACATGCTATAATAGATGCCAGTGATGTTTTGTCTATTGTGCATATTTTCATAAAATGTGGCCTAATTGTAATGTTGTGTGTGGATGCTACCATATATGATCTAATGTTGTTAATTTGAAATATATATTTGATCCATGCGACCTATATAGAATATCCATGTAAACTTTGATTTTTATTTTGCTCGGAGCTTTTAATTTCATTTTGAAAGAAAAATAAAAAATAAAAAATCATGGTATTGCCTATGGTATTGTAATAAAGTCTATTTACAAATTAAGAAGCTTCACGATAAAATGGAGGCAAATATCCATGAAGAATAATCTTGTTCCATGCTATTTTAAATGTATATATATATTATTCATAATAATAATTTAAATAAAAATATAATATAATTTTTTTTTATGAATTTTTATTTTATTTTAGTAATAATGAAGTGTTTTGATGCTTATTATGGGTTGATGCCTATCAATATTTACCAACCATTTAATTTATATTAATTCATATCTATATGCTAGTTTTACATGGTATGAGTTTGATTGAATAAATATAATGAATTAATTTATACTAACCATTAACAACCATGTGATTATCTTTACTATTTTTTAACAAGAATTGAGAATAGCTATTATATTAAAAGACATAGAGAACTCAATTTAGATACAAGATTTACATAAGCAAGTTGAAACAAATAGATAGGATTAAAATGGAGCATCTACCAATGACCATTTAGAGAATTATGACTATGAAGCTTTTGTACAAAATGCTATAATATCTACAATATGCCCACCAACTCGGTGAGTTGAACAAACCGAAGGGAAGGCAACCGAAATAGGCGAGACATCATTGTGTGAGCAAAGTGTGGTCGCACATATATAGGCGGGCGAGTCACAAACTCATTCTGTGGGCCGACTAGGCAAGAATTTTGCGATGGGCTAAAGTGAGGGGGTGGTCCCATGAGCTGGGCGAGCTGACCCGCCTCTTAGTTAGAGTTCACAAGATGACAAGTCGGCCAAGCGATAAAATGAGAGGTCGGCTGGGTGGCACGACCTCGCCACCCAACCGTATGAATAGGTGGGCCAGAGGTGAAACGAGGCAGATCATTCGATCAATGCAAACTCAGTGAAGACAAGAAGTGTGAGGAACAGGTGTAAGGCATGGCGTAGAACCACAGGTGCAGTTCATGCGCCTGCTCATTAGGTAAATGCAAGACTTGGCATGAGTTTGGTAGTAGAGGAGGAGTCGGGCGACGGGCCGCACGAAGGTGTGCCCGCCCGACGAGTTGGTGAATGTGGGTGTAAGGAAGAGTCGGGTGATGGGCTACATGAAGGGATGCCTGCTGGCAAGATAAGGCATACAAGCGACCCGTGGTAGGGCGCCTACCGAACGACACGACTGCAGGGCAGACGAGCAACCTGGGTGAGGGTGCGTCATGCACACCGGATGGGCGTTCGGGTAGAAATCGGTTAAGCGTGGATTGTGCGTAGAGGTGCGACAAACGTACAAGGCGTGCACGAGTTGGTGCGCCTGGTGGCAAACGACATGGTTGTAAACACCGGTGGAGATTTTGCTCCCGGCCATCTATATTCTCATAAATTACTAATAAAAGATTTTTATTGCAAATGATGGTGTCCTCTCTGCTGTGTTGAATGTTTATGTTGAATGCTATAATGTTAATGGATTCTACACATTAATATTGATGTTTAAAGATGACGAATGTTAGGCGTAGTTCGCAAAGTAACTTAACACATGAACATTTTAATTACTTAGGCGGTGCCACATGGTTGCCAACTAATGAAAAAAGAATTGGGGGCATGACAGATGGTATCAAAGCTACTTGCAGAGAACAGACATGTATGCAAGGAAAGTTATGGGAAATTGTGGATTAACAGTCTGGGTTTCATGGTCTTTGTGGTTCATGACAAGACCATCCAAGCTCTGGTGGACACAGGGGCCACTCATAACTTCACGATGACATGGTTAGAAAGAGAGGTTGGACTGATGATCTTCCAATCAAATGTGGAAGTCAAGGAAGTCAACTCTAGAGCTAAAGTGGCAGTTTTGGACACAAAGTGTCTGTGCAGATAAAAGACTGGAAAGGTCAGTTGGACTTCATAGTGATGGAGATGAATGACTTTGATATGATATTGGGGCAAGATTTATTGAAGGGCAACAAGGCAATTATTGTCCCCTTCTGTGATGAGGTGTTGCTGGTCGAACAGTCACAAACTTGGACTTTGCCCACTCATAGGCAAAAGGTAGGAAGTCAAGGTGTAACATGTTTCTGCACTAAGTTTGGAGAAAGATATGAAGGAATCAGACATGGAGACATATGCGGTTATGTTCAAGGGAGTCAAAGGTGATGGAGTGGGGACACTTGTTCCAATTGAGATTTCTGAAGTATTAGCCAAATATGCAGATTTGATGCCCGATGAGCTACCAAAGAAACTTCCACCAAGGTGCAGTGGACCATAGCATTGAGCTTGAGCCAGGGAAGCAACCTCTGGTTAAAGCACCTTATCGATTTTCAGGGCCTGAGTTGGAGGAGTTGAAATGACAATTAAAGGAGTTAACTGATGCAGGTTTCATCAGACCTTCAAGGTCCCACTATGGAGCTCCAGTATTGTTCCAGTGAAAGAACGATACCAATGAGCTACGAATGTGCTGTGATTACCATGCTCTTAACAAGCAGACGATGAAGAATAGGTATCCTTTGCCATTGGTTGTTGATTGCTTCAATAAGCTTACAAAAGCTCAATAGTTTTCCAAGTTGGACTTCAGGAATGGATATTATCAGGTGCGGATAGCTGAACGAGACGAGAAGAAGACCGCGTTAGTAACAAGGTATGGTAGCTTTGAATTCCTAGTTATGCCATTCGGGTTGTGCAATGCTCCTGCTACGTTTTACACTTTGATGAATGATGTTCTACATATATATTTGGATTCGTTCGTAGTAATATACTTGGATGATATAGTGGTGTACAGTGATAACATGGAGGATCATAAGAAGCAATTGGCAATGGTGTTCGAGGCACTGAAGGCAAATCAGTTGTACTTGAAGGAGTCTAAGTGTGTGTTCACTTAGACCGAAATTCCATTCCTTGGACATATAGTGGGTCAAGGGTACATACGAATGGAGCCAAGCAGAGTGAAGGTGATCGAGGACTAGGTTGAATGGAAGAATGTCCATGATATGAAAGTGTTCTTGGGCATGACCAACTACCAATGGAAGTTTGTAGAGGGGTACACCAAGGTAACATCATCACTAACAGTCTTGTTGAAGAAAGATAAGAGATGGAGTTGGATGGACAAATGTCAGGTGGCATTTGATGATTTGAAGAAGAGGATGGTTACAACACTGATACTAAAGTTGTTGGAATTCGAGCGACCATTTGAGGTACACACATATGCTTCCGATTTTGCCATAGGAGGGGTTCTTATGTAGGATGGGCATCCGGTGGCATATAAGAGTGAGAAGTTGTAGGATAGAGAATGGAGGTATCCGGTCCATGAGAAGGAGATGACTGCAATCATTCACTGTCTTCATGTGTGGAGGCTTTACCTAATTGGGAAGTTGTTTGCTGTCAAGACAGACAATGTTGCAGCAAATTATTTTGCATCACAACCAAAGATTTCTACAAAGCAAGCTTGTTGGCAGGACTTCTCGGTAGAATTCGACATGACTATTGAGTATAGATTTAGGAGACTCAATGCGGTAGCAGATGCCCTTAGTAGGAAGGGACAGCTTGCAGCGTTGTAAGGAAAAGACCGGGCAGCAAGGAGTAGGAGTTGAGTTCAGATGTTAGAAGAGATGTAGAATAAGCTCAAAGAAAGTGTTGAGACTCATACTTAGGCACAGAATATAGTGAAGCAGATAAAGGAGGGGAAGACATAAAATTTCTTTCTCCGAGATGGATTCTTGTTCTTTGGAAATTGACTCTATGTTCCAAAGTCATTTGGGCTCAGGAGGCACCTTTTGAAGGAGTGCCATCACTCACTATGGGCTTGCCACCCAGGGCAGAGTCGTTCCTTGGCATTGTTGGAGAGAGGATTCCTTTGCGAGAGGATGCGGGAGGATGTAGAGGAGTATGTACATACGTGCATCATTTGTCAACAGGACAAATCAGATACGCAAAGGCAAGGAGGTCTGTTGCAGCGTTTACTGATTCCTAAGAGACCATGGATGAGTGTCTTGATGGAATTCAATACTCAGTTACCACAAGTACAAGGGTATAATGGGATAATGGTCACGGTTGATCATTTTTCCAAGTATGCTATCTCTGTTCGAACAAAGATGTTGTGTGGAGCTGAGCAGACTACGTAGTTGTTCTTCAAGAACGTAGTGAAGTATTGGGGGATGCCATTAAGCATCGTGTTGGACTGGATCTGCAATTTGCAAGCAGATTTTAGACCACATTGTTCATGTTAGTTGGGATTGATTTGTTGATGAGTTCGAGTTACCATCCATAAACAGATTGGCAGATCGAGAGGATCAATGCATTGCGGGAGGATTACTTGAGACATTATGTGACAACTGATTAGAAGAATTTCCCTGAACTCTTGGATGTGGCTCAGTTTAGCTACAATATACAAAAGAGTTATGTGATAGGGTACAGTCCATTTGAGTTGGTGAATGGAGAGATGTGAGTCACACATCATACCATAGTGTAGGAGGTTTGTTGAGGAGTCCTTATGTGAAGAAGTTCATGAAGGTTTGGGATGAGACCTTGGAGCTGGCACGGTTGCGTTTGCACGAAGCTGCAAGGAGAATGAAGAAATGGGCAGATAAGGGAAGACTAGATGCACACTTCAGTGTGGGAGATATGGTGTTTCTCAGGATTACCAGAGATCAGTTTCAGCCACCTAAGGGGACTACGAGATCATTGACGAGGAAATATGAGTGACCATTCCAGGTGAAGAAGAGAGTGGGGGAAGTTGCTTACGAGTTGGAGCTTCCATGCCATATGCATATGAAACATCTAGTTTTTCATATCAGTCAGTTGAAGAGATGCAGGCTTGATGTTGATCATCCAGAGAAGGTGGAACCATCGAGAGGACCAACCATGATTGTGGAGAAGCCACATCTTGAGAGGGACAAGATTCTGAGTTGTCGATCTGCAGGGATTGGTAGCCACATATGATGGGAATTTCTTGTCAGATGGAAGAATGCACCAGAGGAGGATAGCTGAGAAACAGAGGATTCACTTTCGAGATGGAAGTGGAAGATTGCGAAGTATGACAGGGAGTTACGAAGGAGGGCCGGATTGCCAGGGACGGTAATGCTTTCGGGTGGGGGAGAATGTAATGCCCTGTGGCTCCGTGGTCACACGGGCACACCCACCAACTTGGTGAGTTGAACAAACTGAAGAGAAGGCGACTGAAATAGGCAAGACACCATTATGTGGGTGAAGTGTGGTCGCACATATATAGGCGGGTGAGTCACAAACTCATTCTGTGGGCTGACTGGGCAAGAAGTTTGCGATGGGCTAAAGTGAGGGGGCGGTCCCGCGAGCTGGGCGAGCTGACCCACCTCTCAAGGAGAGTTTGCAAGATGACAAGCCGGTCGGGCGATAAAACAAGAGGTCGGCTGGGTGGCACGGCCTCGCCACCCAACTGTATGAATAGGCTGGCAGGAGGTGAAACGAGACAGATCATTCGATCAATGCAAACTCGGTGAAGAAAAGAAGTATGAGGAGCCGATGTAAACTGTGGCATAGAACCGCAGGTGCAGTGCATGTGCCCGCTCGTCGAGTAAACGCAAGACTTGGCACAAGTTTGGTAGCGAAGGACGAGTCGGGCGACGGGCCGATGAAGGTGTGCTCGCCCAACGAATTGGTGAACGCAGGTGTAAGGTGGAGTCAGGTAACGGGCCGCACGAAGGCATGCCCGCCGGCGAGCTAAGGCACACGGGTGACCTGCGGTAGGGCGCCCACCGAATGACATGACCGTAGGGCGGACTAGCAACCCAGGTGAGGGTGCGTCGTGCACGCCAGGTGGGCGTTCAGGCAGAAATCGGTTAAGTGTGGATTGCAGGTAGAGGTGCGACCAACGTGCAAGGCATGCACAAGTTGGTGCGCCTAGTGGCAAACGACACAGTTGTAAAGTGGAGCTTTTGCTCCCGGTCATCTATATTCTCATAAATTCATAATAAAAAATTATTATTAGATATGATGGTGTCCTCTCTATTGTGTTGAATGTTTATGTTGAATGTTATAATATTAATGGATTCTACACATTAATATTGATTTTTAAAGATGACAAATGTTAGGCATAATTTGCAAAGTCACTTAACACATGAACATGTTAATTACTTAAACAATGCAGTAGGGTTGCCAATTAACGAAAAAGGTATTGGGGCGTGACACGTTTGCTTTTGCCACCAAAATTCACCTTGATTGGGCCTTGAAAATCCAAGTTAACTTTGTCATAGGCAGGCTATTTGTGGAAGAATCTGCTCTCTCGGGCCTCCATGTTACAGAATAACAGACTCAAGGAAAACCCATATACGCACAGTACTTTAGTCACACTGGGGGCCATTATCGATTTTATCTTCGATATTGAACTCAGGCAGAACTAGAGTAGGCGCTGATGAAATGGGGAGAAGGAAGGTTATATATATATATATATATACCAGAATTTCTTGGTTTATGCCATTGATTGTTCGTTAATTTCTTTGCTTAGTGCTCGCCCACACGCTTGTTGGTTTGCCCTAACTGATAAAGTTAATTTGTGTTCATTTTTCAGGTCCAGTTGCTTACGCGTCAACATAGAAACGTTGTCGCGTCACTTGACTATGCCTCTTCACATGGCAGCACGCTGAGCATCAGTCATGACCAGTGATCTTTTAAGTGAACATCCGTTCGTGAAAATGGATTGACAGGATAGATCGACTAAGAGTGTGAACGTACATGCTGGAGTGCTTGGAGTGTCTGGGTTGGGTTGTAAAGTTATCCAACTCTATGTGGAAAAGCAATCACAACAATGACTTAGGTAGTGCCTCAGTGGTCAGGCTTTTTGGGGGCGGCCAATAGTTTTTGTCAACGTACATATCAATCTTGTTTTTGGTAGAAATGACACCCTGCTGCGCACCGCCCTTTGATTGCGGTTGCGGGGCTGTCTGTCGGGGTCTAAATACGCGGGAATCCTAACGAACTTTCGGGTCACCGTGGACTAAGTCTCTCATTGTGGAGTATTCAGTTACTCGATGGCCGTACAAATGCCTTGGGTTCCATGGGAGACGTTCGAGTGCTTCTAAGAAATTGCGATTTTAAATGCAAATTATTTCACTATGGCAAAAGTTCGAGTAATATTAACAAATTGCAATTTTAAATGTAAATTTCGGTATGGCAAATGAAAAAACATTTGGGGATTATCTTCGGGAATTTAACTATCCAAAACCCAATTTTATATAAATATGGTGTTATCATATTAGAATGGCTAGATGGTTTTTCCATCTAATATTAAGGCCAATAGAGTATAAGGCCAATAGAGTATAAGGGAAAAAAAATTAGAATTTCAAGTTTATGATGATGGTATATAAGTTTCAATGCAATTAATTATTTTTGGGTTCAAAGTGGTTAGAATTATTCACTACTGTTGAATTAATTATATTAAAATTAATCAATCACTATCTATATAATATTTTAAATCAATTTATTCAAAATAATATTTAAATTCAAAATAATATTCTTTAAATATTATAGGGTATTTTTATGTTTGATTTTTTTATTTTAAATATTCATCTGTATTTTCTAAAATCAATTTTTTATTATATATATGGATTAGCACAATTTTCACTTATTTTTAAGTAATTGAGATTGTGACAACTCAAACTTACAATTCTAACAAATTTCTTATAAAATTTAGACAAATTAAACTAAAAAAATACCAATACACCTCCTAGATTTAAACCTAGAATACCATATTGAAAGTTAGCATTAACGCACTTTTGTGATAGCATTCTTCCATTGCATTTATATGTTACATCATATTCATGTTTTATAGTGTTGATTATAAATACTTATTTTCGAGAAATACTCGAGCGTCTCATGGTCAATATCAGAGTTTTCAGTCGCCACATTTGATTTCCTTAATTATGTGTGTATCTATTTCGATTTTATGATTATGGATTCGCAGTTTTTTTTAATTAATGAACAAGATTAGATGTTGGGCCTGTATATTATATTATCTGAGGGAAAATATACAAAATAGTTGACATACATATCATTCACAGGGTGATTTGGAAACTTCATTCTCCTCATCTCATAAGAGAAAAAAAGTGAGCTATAAGACTGAAACATACATAATCCAACAATGGAGATCATAGCAACCTAGGTGCTTATCTTCTATAATATTCAGGGTTAGAGAAGGAGCACCCCATTTTGTTAAACAATATGCAGATATGTTCAGAACAACAAGTCAAAAAGTGTCATATACAAAATTTGCAGAAAAAAGAGGGAGGTTCAGAGTTAACCTGGAAATAGGAAGTCTCCATATCATATGTGTTGTGCACTCAGGTGATCTCCAAATAACATTTACCTGTTATTCCCAACAATCATTTTTTTGATAGTCTATCTGCTTCCTTACTTTGGCTTTTGTCAATATGCTGGATTGTGGATCCTTCATGAGGTTACCAAAGGAGATCGATCCTCTCTAGCCATCCTTGTAGCATAGGAATGTTAATGGAGGCTTTTCCCAAGACTTGGTCAATAATGATCTTCGAGTCTCCATATATGTGCAAATAGGGAATACTAAGAAAATTGCTAAACCATAAGAGGCCCCATAGTGCTATTGCTTCTGCCTTGGTATTGGTGCCATGATCTTCATTCCAAAATATCCTGTAGGATAGTTCAGCTGATATAACAATCCAAACACCACATGCGTAGGAACTTCTTTGTGCTACTCCGTCAAAATATCCCATTAGACACAAAAACTGTGTATTGATGTGCTTGTGTGGACTATTGCAGGGATGAGTGGGTTGTGAAGAGTAAACAATGAAATTAGATATGATTCTATCTATAACTAGATAGAAATCATCCAGTGAGTTCTGAAAAAGATGCTTGTTTCACCAGTTCTAGATGGCCCATATGAGAAATAGTGGAATGGATCTCTGGGAGGACTTCTGAGTGCTCCACCATTTTAGGGAGTCGTTGATGCAAGAATGTTGGATATACTGGAAACCAATAATATTAAACAACTTCTTCCATACCTGAACTGTATGTAGACAATGTAGGAGAATATGATTCTTGCTTTTCGTGTCTCTTTTACAAATAGAGCATATACCCGGCCCATGTCATTGCCTTTTCTATAGGTTCTCCCATATCAGATTCTTATTGTGGAAGACCATCCCTGAGAAAATGATGATCTTATTTGCAATTTTTGTTTTCCAAAAGGCAAAAAGGAATTGATGTTCCACTTAGCTAGCCGACATCCTAGAAAAAGTCGAATATGTATCGGCTACAATGATATTGTCAGCGACCATGTTTCCTTTCCAAGTGATTCAATCCTGGGATCTTGAGTGGCAAATGCCAATGTGTTTGATATCAACAATAATTTTGTTCCATTCCAGAGCCATATGACCATTGAAACCGAGAGTGTGAGCTTCTTTCCAAATGGGAAGTAGAGCTTGCCAATCATTTATGGCTTGACCCCAAAAATAAATGCCTTGTCCATTTATGTGAAATTTGATGTTCACAAGGATGGAGCATTCCTCCCTAGCTCCAAGGATTGGGTCAATACTAATGAGGATACCATTTCCTGTTTGAAATTTCCTTTCAAGTTGTTGAAAGAATATTTTACCCATTTTCTGAAAGCTTTGCCAGATGGCAGATCCTTGTTTGATGCCTGTTGGGCCTAAGAATTATCCTTAAAATACATCCAATTTCACTCCATTCACACATTTTCTCACCTCCATTCCACCACCATGTCACCACATCAGCTTCACTTTCATCATTAAATGGGTTACCATTATGTTTTCCAAATAATTATTAATTCTTAGTATTTTTAAGTGAATTTGTGGTTAAACTTTAGAAAATAATATCCATATATGTATAGCTAACAATTAGAATGATTTTGTTGACATGTGTATGTATAAAGGAAGCTTCTAAGGCACCCTTATGTGGCACTCTATGTTCAAATTCGAATTTGAGGAGATCATGGACCTTTAATATTTCTTACACTTGTCACAATGTCTTTAGATTTCATTTTGTTAAATGATTAAATAGGTGTTGGAGATCCAAATGAAAGACCTCCTGTAAGGGAGATTTGGCATTTCTTCATCTAACTTATTTTAGTTTGTCCCTAAGTCCATACATATTAGATAATCCTCGAAGTTTACTTACCTAGATTGATAGTAAATGAAACTCTAATTTGTATCTACATTTTAGACCGAACATTTTGGTGCCATTGCTAGGGATCATATCATTGTAAAATTTAAATTTTTTATACCTTCCAAACCCTATACATTTTCAGTCACATTCAATAGCAGATTTCGAACATTCAACAGAAGATCCAGCAACAGATTTAGCAGTAAATGCAACAAAAATAAAAGATTCACTTTTTCGACTTCATCCACCATTTTCATAGCCAAGTAAAGACGACTATGATCAAAATTTTGCAGCCACGCATGCACAACTCTCATCCATTTTTGAAAGGGTAAGTTGAGGTATGATATTTTTTAACTTTTAACCATTTAATTCCTTGAAAGCTAGAATGATAATTTTTGAAAAAGACTTCCTTTCCTCATTTCATAAAATTGCCAAAACCATTAGTTGGGGCGAGGGGGGGAGGGGCGGCGGATACATTTACATTCATACTTTATCACATTCATATTTTTCCATATTCACATATCACATTCTAAAACTGACATACCTTCAAAATATATTCGCTATTACATGACCATATAAATGGCTTTATAAAAAGTACTAAAAAGCTAATTGGATGCAACACAATCATTGTTGTTACACAAGAACCAACCATGACACATTCCAACAAAATAATTTGCAATAAAAATCAAATTATTATTATGCAAAGTTCATACATTAAAATTGAATGCAACAAACAAAATATGGTTGAAACACAAGAACTAACCAAGTTGCAATCTATCAAAAACACTTTGCAAAAGTTAAGTAAATGATATCATGTAAAGTTTAAGCCAAAGCTCAAGTATCAAAACGTAATGTAATAGATTGCATGAGGACATGCAATACCTTCAGTTTGGGGGTATGTTGGGCCTAATAATTATCCTTAAAATACATCCAATTTCACTCCATTCACACATTTATTCACCTCTATTCCACCACCATGTCACCACATCAGCTTCACTTTTATCATTAAATGGGTTACCATTATGTTTTCCAAAACATTATTAATTCTTAATTTTAAGTGAATTTGTGGTTAAACTTTAGAAAATAATATCCATATACTTATACCTAACAATTAGAATGAGTTTGTTGACATGTGTAGGTACAAAGGGAGCTTCTAAGGAATCTTGATGTCACACTCTATGTTCAAATTCGAATTTGAGGAGATCATGGACCTCATGGAGAAGATCATGGAGGATAAGGTTATGTGTCACCATTGCTTGAGAGATATGTGGATTTGAAGAGGGAATAGTGGATCCACATTTATGAGTTTGTTATAATAACTTCTGTATAAATAGGAGTGTTATCTCCTTCATTTGTAATTTTGGAATTTAGAATTTAGAAGTTAGAAGTTAGAATTTAGAACCTTAGGATGTTATAAGTTTGTAATGAGAAGTTAGAATTTAAAATCATTGTAATGGAGATTTTAGAATCTCTTGGAATGTAAAACTTGTTATTGCAATTTGCAATTGATGATAAATAAAATGGAGCTTCTTTGATTTTCTACATTTGACTTCTCTTTTGATGTGCATGTGAATCCTTGGAAGGGCCCCCATTGTCTAGAAAGTACACTTTTGTTTTGGTAAGCTTTCATTTTATGTTTGTTTGTAAATTTCATTAGGTTCATATGTTTGAAATATTAATGAATGACCTTTCGTAAGAAAGTATTACGGTTTCTTTCAATGAATTTGATTTGTTATTTAATGTTTGATTTCATTAGTTTATGTTTCTGATTTATATTCTTGAGATATAAATGAATAGTCTCTTGTAAGAGAGCTTTAATATTTCATGTAATCAATCAGAATCAGGTTTAAGTGCTTTAGTTTCATTAGTTTAAATAGTTTGTTGATTAAGATGATTAGAAATATTAATGAACAATCCCCTATAAGGGAGCTTTAATATTTCTTACACTTGTCACAATGTCTTTAGATTTCATTTTGTTAAATAACTAAATAGGTGTTGGAGATCCCAATGAAAGACTTCTTGTAATGGAGCTTTGGCATTTCTTCACCTAGCATAGTTTAGTTTGTCTCTAAGTCCATATATATTGGATGATCCTCGAAGTTTACTTACCCGGATTGATAGTAAATGAAACTCTAATTTGCATCTGCATTTTAGACCCAACAATGCCAATGGTACCCTTTCTGTACCAAAACCTGAAATATTTATCTTTGAGGTACTTATGTTGTATGATTTTATTCCAAGTACCATCTCCAAATAAACCCCTCCAAAGGGATTTCATGAATAGGGTTCCACCAAATCTATGAAGATCTATAATCCCCCATTCACCCAATTCCTTGGGGAAGGTATTGCTAGATAGTTTGGTCAAATGATATTTTTTTGTTTCATGGTTCCACCCCAGATGAAGTTTTCCGTTAAGTGGTTTAGTTCATTTAAAATGGATGCAGGGATGATGTATAGATGAGCCCAATAAAGCCCCATCTGAGCTAATACCACTTGGGTGAGAATGACCCAACCCCCCAATGAAAGACATCTGAACTCCAACCCAGATATCCTTTTGGATAAATGGCCAGTAATCCATTGGCAATTAATAGATTTGTAGTAGCAGGGTTTGATGTGATATCCTAGGTATTTCATTCCTTTTTGTATTGACATTGCCTTAATAACAAATAAACCTTATATATAGGTGATGACCTCCATGTCGCAAGTTCCATGATGTAAGACAGATTTGTTATTATTCATGTGCAATCCTGAAGCATTTGCGAATTTGTTGAAGATATTAAAGAGACATAACTAGGAAAAGCGACAGAGCATACCCAGGATAAGGATATCATAGACAAAAAGACTATGTGAGATGCTGATGTTGCTTCCAATCTTCAGTGGCCAGAACTATTCCTCTAGGACCGCTCTTTTTATGTGCAGACTTAGGCTATCCATTGTGAGAATGAAGAGAAGAGGGGAGCATGAGCATCCCTGACGCAAGCCTCTAACAACCCGAAAATATTTTGTTGAATAACCATTTATTACGACAACATAATTTACATTGTCCACACATGCCATTATCCAATCTATACATCTAGGTCTTAGTCCAGTTTTGAAAAGGACGCACCTAAGGAAGCCCCAATCCAAGCAATCATATGCCTTCCTTAGGTCAATCTGAACAATAGCTGCATTTAGATTCTTGGTATGGATTTTGTGCATACTCTCCTATGTATTTGCAACAACATCATCGATGAGCCTGTTCTGGAGAAAGCCATGCTGTTCTAGAGAGATATATTGCAAAAACGTATTGTGCATTCTACCTAAAATAGTCTTTGAAATGATTCATATATAATGTTGCACAGGGATATAGGCCTGAATTCTGAGAAACTTTTTGCATTGTTGTTCTTTGGAATGAGGGCGATATATGTAAAGGTGACATGTTGGTGTATATAGTCTGTGATCCTAGATTCTTCCACCATGACCAATAAATCTTTTTCAAGAAGTTAAAAAAAATGTGTAAAGAGTTCTATCATCCATCTGTCAGGACCTAGAATTTTATCACTCTTAAAATATTTTAGCACATTCAATAGCTCTTCCTACGTGACTTCCCTGTAGAAATCATCATTTTGTTAATCCTTGTATATAATGGGATAAGGCTCTATCGCCCAAATTAGATCCTCAACCATTATATTGTCATTCCTATCATATGCCTTTTGATAGTAATGTACAACAACATTACAAATTCCTTCTTGTGATTGAAGAATTTAGTTGTCCTCATACATAATCTCCCAGATGGAGTTTATGTTGTGGTGATGATTTGCATAACAGTGAAAGAATCTTGTATTGCGATCTCCTTCCTTTATCTAAGTCACCCTGCTTTTCAATCGCTAAGTAGATTCCTCAATAGAAAGAAGGTTATTCTTACGGAGTTCAAGTGTACGAATGCGGAGCTGAATCTTCGGACGAAGATAGTGGGAGGACATTTTAGGCATAATCAGATCCATTTCATTTTGTATATCAATGAGCTCTTTCTTAAGGTCTTTGTACTTCTATTTCTGCCAGTGCTTGACATTCTCATAAAGGGAGTCCAATTTGTTAAGGAGATTAATCATGGGGGAAGTACTAGTAAGAGTTTGTTGACCCCAGGTCTCCAAAATTAGCTTATTAAAATCCAGATCTTCCAACCAGGATTGGTTGAATTTGAAAGGGATACCCATACTAATGCCAAATTTTCTCCATTGAAGCGAGACAGGCCTGTGGTCAGAAATGAAATTATTGATGGTTTCAGCGTGTACATCCCCAAGTTGCTCCAACAATTATTCGTGGATCAGAAAGCGATCCAGTCTCTTAGCCACATATGCCATGCCAGTATGACCATTATCCCATGTTGGAACAATTTTTGTCTGTCATATGTCCACAAAGTTATGCAAGAGGATGGCATCTTAAATCAATCCTGCCAAAGGGTCAATTTTTCTGTAGCGGCCCCATACTTCATCACGACTTATGGTACATTTTAGGTCACCTGCCATGATAAGAGAAACCAATTCCATCATTCTAGAGGAGAAAAGACGATCCCAAAAATGAATTTATCTTTGTAGGGAGCATAAACATTCAAAATGTGAACATGGCCAGGTATTCTGCGAAAGCTGGCTTCCAGCAGAATACTAAAAAAACACTGAAAGGCATTTATAGTAACCCAAGCAGGATCACATAAGGCCACCAAACCCCTAGAGAGGCCCGAAGCAACAGTTGCAGAAATGTACCAGTTCGGAAACATTTTCCGAAAGTATAGAATAGCCTGTGAGACACTATGCATAGATTCATGTATGAGAATGATATATAAGTGAAGAGGGGATAGCCAGTTTTTGAGAGTTAAAAATTTTGGGGTAGCCCCCAGACCTCATATGTTTAGGGATATGATGCAAGTCATATGAGATGACTATCGGGCCGCCGTGCTCTAAGGGCCCCCGAGGGAGAAATGTCTGCAATTGGAACATCAACTAAGAAACGGTCCATTGGGGAGGCAAATGGGTTTTTCTTAGTCTATCCCCAGAAATGTTGGCTACCTTGGTTCTGCTTTCATCACACAGTAATTTTACCCACCAAGGTAGGCTGATGTGTGGGGAGGTAGAGTCCCTAGGTTTATGAATAGTTAGAAAATGTAGGTCTGGGGTCTTTCTTTGTAAAAGGAAGTCTAGGTCACTTCTGATAGAATTTGTAGGCAGTAGGTGAGTTGTGGGGGGGGCGTGACACTAAGACAGGGGCCTTTGTCCTTGGGTTGAGGACGAAGTGGTATTGGAGAGGGCACATATGAGACATGTGAAGTGGATGGTATGTCATGATAGTGGTGTGGAAGTAGAAAAAGAGCTGGTAAATCCTGATAGGGGGTAGGTTCCAGTGAAGGGAGGCAATTAAAATGTACAGGACGACCAAGTAATGGAAAGTCTGACTTATCAGAGATATTCAGGGAGGATGGAATGAAGATTGGAAATTATACTAGAGATCCAAAAGAAAGTGTGTGATAAGAGATTTTTTCCGAGGCATAACTGGATGAGGCATATTCTGATTATGTGATGCAACCCATTGACCCTTCAGGCTTGGACATTCCCTATCTGAGTTGGACAATGTGGAGGCATTGTAGCATTTTCATCCATGTAGGCAACCTCTAGGTCGAAGAGGACATTGTTCACGCAGTGTTCTAGGTGAAAGAGGACATTGTTCGTGTGGAGAGATAGAGTTGTTAGTCAAGGCCTTTCTATGTGACAAAACTAGTTAATATGATGCTAAACAGATGGGTTACTAATCTGAATCTTCTAATGAGATCTCTTCAGATTGAGAATGACCATGTACCTCTTATGAATATGTCCCTAGTTAAGAGGGAGTGTTTAAAAATGTGTAACTAGGTTTAGTCTTCATAAGTATGAAATGTATTCTTGTAAATATAAAATGAAAAATAAATTATTATTTTATTGGAGCATGGGTTTCAGGCTCAAGTTCTTTTATTTTATAGGTCAAGCACCCATTGAGTGCCTGTAGGGTTTTTCTTAGGTATAAGAGTCATTGTAAATTGTAAAGAAAGATTTATTTTGTCTTGAAAGTGTCAAAATACCTCCTCTGAAAAATCGATGACCTAATTCCCTACTATAGCAACTGATTAAATTTCTCCTACTTGTTAGTTTTAGAACAAAATTATTTACGGTGTTACACTGTAAACATCAAAATAAAATCTACTGCAGCCTTCACTACATAAAATACTGTGGAAACAAAATATTGCATAGGAGAGAAATAAACACACACACAAGTACAATGTTGTTTTTTGAGAAACGTTCCCAGAAAAATCTAATGTGGGAAAACTGATGCAGTAGCTCAGGGTTTTAATTATTATGTAGTAGTTTCTGAGTACAATTCTTTAGATGCCGAAACTAGCAAAGAGGTAGTGAGAAATATTCACACATTGTCATTGGCGATCCGACTTTGATCTGGGCTCTGGATGACTAGCCCCATGTTGTCTCTGCACAGTCACTGTGTTGTCACTGCATTACAACCTCTAGGAGCTATATCACCCTTCTTGTTGATCATTTTGCTGACCAGAACTCAATTCTTTAGCCCTTCGGTCTCGCACCCTGGCTTCCAGCACTAGGTCTCGACTACTCCCAGTAAAATTACGAACTCCCTCTGAAGCACTGCGCTACCTCTACATGGCACTGCATGCCTCTTTGAACCTCTCGATGCCTTCTCTGCCTTGCATTCTCTGGAACAAGAAAAATCCCCTCCAATCTACTATCCCTACCCCTCACTTCAAGAATATCAATTAATCTCTCTCTGGAAACTTAGCGCTGCTACTCTTGAGAAATTGAATCTGTAGATCTCACTATCTCGGTGTATTCTCCATGTGCCCATCAAGCTCCTCCTTATAATCTCTTGTTGGAGCACCAACGACTAAGATTAAAACATAATCAAAGTCTAACATTATTTGGGAGTTGATCCTCATCTTCTTCTAGAAGATTAACACGAGATTCAATTAATATCCTTTAATTAATAAGATTTCCTAAGTTTAGACTTAGGAATACATTAAAAATGATTAATTATTTTAATTAAACCATCTCTAGGTGGAATTTTCCCAAACGATTTATGGGTCTTGGAGAATGCATGTGCCTTAAACTCTCTGCAAAATTTTTAGGCTAGAGCACATTCGATGCCACAGAAATCAATACTCCCTCTTAGCGAGGAATGCGTTATAGTGTTGCAACCCACTGAAGCATCACTGTCCCTACACCATCTCATGCTACACTGCTAATGTCTGGCCCCACTACCCACCAACTACTACGCAGCTCTAACTACTGCAGGCCCTACTAAAATATTGCCAACGCTACATCTACACTGCATCCCTCTCTGATTGTTGCAGTTGTAACTGCAACAACTACAATGGAAAAGCATCCAAAATACTAAACCAACTGTGGTCAGTATGACGCATCCGTCGTCTGATTTTTGACTGTTACTAGCTTATGCGTTGTCACTAAATACTCTACGTTGTTGCTGACTCTACATTGCTACCAATTCTTCTCAGTCTCGGACTGCTATTAGCTATTGCATCTGTCACTATGGCACTGGACTACACCAACTGCCACTGTTCCATCCTGATGCTACTGAATATGGCCTTCGGTATCAAGGTCTTGATCCAAGAGGTGTACTCAAGGATCCTACCCATCCTGTAGCTCTCTTTGGCTAACACTCTATATCACCCCACCTCACCCCTGGAGGTAACTCAGTAATCATGGAAAACTCTTCCTCCAATCTGGAGGACAAGATGTTGATCTCTGTTAATGTAGCTTACTGGTCCTGCTTCCCCTCCTTGTCCTTGCTTCTAAAGTGGCCAATATCACCACATCTGAAGCACTTGATCTTTGAAATGTCCTTCTTTCTCCTATGTTGCTCCTACTACCCCTATGATGCAAGGGTTGCATTCTCCACTTACTTCACTAATGGTTCTCTTCACCAGATCTCACCTAATCTCCTCCTACTACAGATCAACCCACATATGCTCCCAATCTGGCAATTTTTCTCTGCCAAGGATACTCTAGACGAAAACTTGCCATTCTTCGAAAAATCTATTCAGATCTAACAACACAAATTTTGTAGCCTGGGGTGCTGACCATACTGAAGATAGTTGACCCCAGACATCTTGAAGCCTGGTAAGGGTCTATATTCTCCCCTTTTTGCATCCTCATGCATCTCAGCATCTCCTCAAGATACATCTTCCACTGCTTGTAAGACCCTTCGTACAACGTAGCTAGTGCTTCCCACATCTGTCAGGTTGTATCTTTGCCAACTATGTGAGATACCACGTGATCTCAAACTCCATCAAGAATCAACCTCTTAGATTTCACCATCTCCTTCTTGTACTTCTTAAGTGATTTGCATTGGTGGGTACGACTACCACACTATCGATATAATTCTTGGGATCATCTCCATCTAGAATGTAGGAAATTCTAACCTTCCAGATCACATAGTTGGAGGCTCCCTCCAATAGATTTTGATCTCTCAACCCAGGGGATGCCGTCTCTCAAAAATGTTTCTCTCTTCCTCTTCTCCTCTGTGCAACTGCTACTCAACTACTTGCATTCCCTTCTAGAATGAGAAATCCTGCACACAACTCTTGTTGCTATATTAGGAAAATTCAAACTTCTTAGATAGAAGTACACCTAAGGAAAGAATTCCCTCAATGTGTGCTCTTCCTTCCTCCTGACGCTATTTGCACTAGCAAACTACTGTAAAATATGTGTCCCAACTAAAGATCTTCTATGCAAGGAAAATATTGTTGCTCCCTTCTACCTCTGGTAAGCTCTAATTTGGAAAATCTAATTTCTCTGTCGACTCACTCAGAGAAATAGATATTTCCTCAAAACTCGACCCTCTTGGTCCAAGGATTGTGCTACCTCTGGGGTTTCAAATTGTTGCCTATGCAGAAATTCGATCCTCCTTCTCCATTTCAGCTCTGAGCTCTCTGACTTACAATTTATGCTCTAATACCATGTGAAAAATCAGTGACCCGATTCCCTACTGCAGAAACTTATTAAATTTCGCCTACTTGTTAATTTATGAATCAAGTTATTTACAATGTTACACTGTAAACATCAAAATAAAATCTATTGTAGTCTTCACAACATAAATACTCTGAAAATAAAATATTGCACAGGAGAAATAAACACACAAAAACACAAGTACACTGTTGTTTTTGGACAAATGTCCCTGGAAAAACCCAATGTGGGAAAACCTGTGCAGCAGCTAAGGGTTTTAATTATTATGTAGTAGTTAATGAGTACAAATATTTAGATGACCAAACTGGCAATTTGAACAGAGAATAAATTGGCAAAGAGGTAGTGAGAAATATTCTCACACTATCATTGGCGATCCAACTCTAATCCAGGCTCTAGATGGCTAGCACCACGCTGTCTTTGTGCAATCACTGCATCACAGCCTCTAGGAGTTGCATCACCCTTCTTGCTGATCATTTTGCTAACTAGAACTTGACTCTTTGGACCTTCAGTCTCACACACCGGCTTCTGGCACTACCTCTTGACTACTTCCAACAAAATTACGGACTCCCTCTGAGGCACTGTGTGGTACTGCGCTACCTCTCTGAACCTCTCGATGCCTTCTCTGCCTTGCACTCTCCAGTACTAGAAAAACCCCCTCTGATCTACTATCCCTGCCCCTCACCATAAGAAGATCACTTGATCACTCTTCGGCAACTTAGCACTACTACTCTTGAGAAATTCGATCTCTAGATCTCACTATCTCAGTTGATTCTCTAAGTGCCCATCAAGATCCTTATAATCTCTTGTTGGAGCACCAACGGCCAAGATTAAAACATAATCAAGGGCTAAGATTAACTGGGATTTGATCCTCATCTTCTATAGAAGATTCGCACCAAATTTAATTAATACCCTTTAATTAATCACATTTCCTAAGTTTAGACTTAGGAATAAATTAAAAAGGATTAATTATTTTAATTAAACCATCTTTAAGTGGAAGTTCCCCAAATGATTTCTAGGACTTGGAGAATGCATGTTCCTTAGCCTCTCTGCAAAATTTCGAGGGTAGAGCACATCCGATGCTACAGAAATCAACACCTCCAAGATCAAGTTGACCTAAGGAGTTATCAAGTCGGCCTACCTGAAAAGCCACGTCCACCCTTGAGGAAGCCTATATATAATAGGAACTCATCCTCCATTTGGATCACTCACCCTCACATCTCTGATGTGAAGAAGTAGAAGAAGGAGAATTCAAAGAAGGAATTGCAAAGAAGAGGAAGTCAAAGAAGCCGAAATGTTCAGGTCTTATCTATTCTTCAGGGAAGATCAAAATTAGGGTTTCTGCGTTGGGATCTTCTAGGTTTCGATTTTGGAAGCAGAAGAGAAGGGAAGGAAAGCAAAGGTCCCTTAGGGCATCTTACTAGCCCTAGGACTCAAATTAATGCAAGCGAAGTCAAGAGGAAGGCTATTAGAGAGAGATCGAAGTCTCCTAGAGAAGAAGGAGTAGTTATTGGGGAGCAGAACTTTGGATCTACTGGGAGGTAGAAGATATTGCAGCAAAATGTCATGGTAGACTTGACCTTGGAAGGTATTTGTCTAAGTCTAGGTCATGGTATTCGTCAATTGAAAGATCTGAAAGATACGAAGAGATTTATGAGCTTTCCCCTTAAGAGGAGGGATTTTGGCCTTAGCTTGCAGCCTATATACTATGTCACTGTTCTTATTGTTTTGGTAGTTGTTTGATGTATTGCACATTAGAATAATAACGAAAAAAGCTAATAAGTAAAAGGTAACACAAAAAATAATCAAGTTAAGACAATTAACATATTCATTGCCCTATTGGATTCTCATCACTTAAGTCATTGGCCTCCAAGTTTACAAACTTAGGCAAGAATCGTTGTTGCTTGGATCTCTAGTTTTTATATGGTGGATTTAATCTTCACTTGGGCTATAGTGAATCATTAATTATTCTGAAGTATTTTAGCCATTCTTTCAAGTAAAAAACATTTAAAAAAAAATCTCCAAAAACATTTAAAAACCCATGTATATTTTGTAAATAAGATTGTAAATTTAAATTGTAATTTATTTTTTCTAACTTGGATTAGGGTTTTTAGATTTATTTTGTATATATTTGGGGTTTCAGGGTTTCTATTTTTATTTTTGCAAGTTAGATCAAGGAGTTAAGTGGAAGAAGAGTTATATCTAGGCCCTTTAGGGTAATATGTAGTCCCTTGGAATTTTTTGCAAGTTTCCCACATCAGAATTTTCAGAAAATCAAAGAGTTGAAGCATAAAAAAAATTCAGAGCAAGGGTTTTCAGCTTTTTTCTTTCCTGGGGCCAGATCTACCTCCTCTGTGCCCAGCCTCTCCCTCTCTTGTCCTTTGCGTCATCCCTTCCTCCCTCAACATCACCTTTTCGACCCTCTTAGGCCTTAGCCCTAGCCCCATAACCCTCTTTTCCTAAACACTAGCCTTTCTGGGTGAAACGTTGGTCCTTCTTGGCCATTTCCAGCCTCTTTATGGCCCGATCTATCATCCTAGCCCATTTATACTCACAGATTCACTACACTTGTCCTATTTCTCCAAATTTCGGTCTTTTTTGCCCCAAAATTGACTTGAAACCCTAATATGAAGATTTAAGGCTAAATACTTGGTGATTTTGTATGATTAACATCTTAAAATTCATATCTAGCAAACGGCAAGATAATCCCAAAGTTCCAATGATTTTCAACTGTGGGATCTTCAAGGCCTTGTGCCTAGGGTATTATCTCTAAACACCTATTTTCCTGTAATTTTATTACAGCAAGAAAAACACAAATAATTAGGCCCTAAAATCAAATTCTATATGGTCAAAATTGTTTCGAATTCTATATTTTCTACAGCTTTTGTTCTAGGTACATCTTCTGTTGTTCGGAAGAAACTTCATACAGTGAAGACACTGCTTCCCACATCTCTCAGGTTGTATATTTGCTCTGCAAGTGTGAGACTACATGATCTCGAACTCCATCGAGTATGAACCTCTTCACCTTCCCTTGCTCGGCCTTGTACTTCTTCCTTTGATCATTGTCCACAAGAACAACCACAACACTCCTGACGTAGGCTTCGAGATCGTGCTCCTCGATTACAACCAAGATTCTGATCTTCCATATGACATAGTTGGAAGCTTTTTCCAACCTGACCTGACTCCTGATCTCTGAGCCCATGTGATGCCATCTCACCCAAACTGTCAAATTGGCTCCTTTACTCACTACTCAACATTGGTTTTCTGCCCTGCAAGTGAAAAATTCGAACCTTTTGGTGAGAAAATTCCTCTAAGGAGAAAATTCCCCTTCTATGTGCCTTCGCTCTTTTCCGAAGGATTTCTGCCCTGACAGAAATTGTGTCCTTCAAGCACTACGCTAAGGCTTTGCGTCACTCCCTCTACCTCTGCAAACTCATGAACAGGAAATCGTACCTCTCTATCCACTCTCTCAGAGAGAGATTTCCTCGAAATCTTTACTTCCTGGTAAGGACTGCGTAATCCCTTCAAGGGGATTCAAATTTTTGCCCAGTGCAGCTTTTGACCTCTCTATTTAGCACTGGATCTGATCTTCTTGTTTCAAAATCAATGCTCTGATAGCATGTGAAAATTCATAATCCTCAGGAACACCTACTGCGACAAATCTGAATCTACTTCACCTACTTGATTTTAATATAGATTATTAAGTTATTTTCTGAATACTAAAGCAAATTACTTCGGCAGCCTACACTACCTAAAATTTGATTACATGAAACATAAAATTGAGCAAAGAACAAGTTACATAGGACAATTATTTTTGGACAAAATAGTCCCCAGAAAAACCTGATGCAGGAAAATCGGTGCAGCAGCTCTGAGGTATTCTAGCATATCATTGTTGTCATCCATGGTTTCCAATCTGAGTTTCCATGTAGCAAAGTTTGATGCATCACCCAACTTTTCATGCTCCTTGAACGTAGAAAATGACATCTTGACCCGACAATCTACTATTTGAAAGAAAGGGCTTCAATGCTTGTCTTCTTTTGGGCTTGTCCTTCACCTCAGCTCTAATACCATGTTAAATTTTCTGATTGTTCTATGTTGTATCAGTTACTTTAGCCCAATATATCTTTTCATTAATAATGCATCCAATTATTAGCATTATATTCAATCATAAATGTAATTGAAGAAATAACAATATATGCAGTGACAAAGAAGACAACATTACAACCATAAGAGACAACAAATTGGTCCAAGCTTAGGGAAAATCCTCACTAGGGGGAAAACCTTTCAAATCTTCTTCTTTAGTAGATCATCGTAAAAATATTTCATTGGAGAGTACAATGAGCCCAATACATGTAATTGCAGTGGATAATAACAAATTAGATCTACAGATTTGTTTAACAGCATATAGAAATCCAGATCTACCAGATCACTGAAGTTGACTGAAGCCAAGATGTCAAAACCTAGATCGAAACTGGGTCGCCCTCATCAACATTGTTTGTGAGCGACTATGACTGCAGAGTCACTCTCAGGAGGCCTTCATGCATGTGACTATGGCATAATACAGCTGAAACCTAGAGTCAATCCTTTACTATAGTTGTGCGAGCGACTGAGATATCCTCGTCGCCCCCAAGACTACTCTGTGTGAGCGATCGAGGACTAGAACCTTCCAATCTGCCTCTGAACCCAGGGTTGCTCTCACTAAACTCTCTCCGAGTGACCAAAAAGCTAGAGTCACTCCCTTAACTATTTTGGGCCTGCGACCAAGGAAAAAAATGTCTTGATCTGTGCTAGCGGCCGAGATCCAGAAAACCCAAACTTAGAGCGAACCTTTCGCCTGTAATTTTGGACCCTGTGTGATCTCCTTCCGACGTACCTGTGTGAGCCAAGACAAAATAGAAGAATAGAAATAGGATGATGTGTTGAAATGAACTTGAGGTTGCTTCCTTTTAGGGTTAACTTGGGGTTAAGATTGACCCAAGAAGTAACACATGTGGTTAGCACCGACCCATTCCATAATGTATGTATGAATAAAATAATTTAGAACTTAACTTCCATTTAACCAAATAAGGTGATATTTAGGTCGATTTCGGTCCTCTCGAAAAGAGGAATTTAATGCAAGCGTCAACTTGGTCATTGAGTTATCCAATGTGGAATTTGACCCTAGTTGCATAAATTAACACCTTCATCTCGAATTCAAAAGCCACCTCCTTCTTGCATTGATAAGTAAGAGGGTTTGCACCTGTCAGAAAGAGATCATCCACATAAAGTACCAAGATGAGAGGTCTATCGTTTTCAACCTTGAAATAAAGGTTTAGATCAACTTCACTTCTTGTAAAACCCAACTTCATTAGATAGTTGTTGATCCTCTCATACCAAGCCTGGGGAGCTTGCTTCAACCCATAGAGGGCTTTCTTCAACCTGCATACATGTGTCCTTCGGTCTAGAACTTCAAACCCCTTCGATTGCTCTACATAGACTTCCTCCTTAAGTGAACCATGTAAGAAGCTGGGCTTAACATCCATTTGATGTAAATTCCATCCTTGAGAGGCAGTAAGGGCAATGACCAAATGGATGGTGGTATATCAGGCAACTGGTGCAAATATCTCATTATAGTCCACACCTTCTTTTTGAGAGAATCCTCGAGCAACAAACCTGGCCTTGAACTTTTCGACACTTCCATCAGCTCCATGCTTGATATTGTAGTGCCATTTCAAGGTGACAATAGATTTGTCCTTTGGTCTAGGGACCACATTCCAGACATCATTCTTCATAATTGACTCATACTTTTTGTTGATAGAATCCTTCCAAACTTGGTGCTTCATAGCTTCTTCGCATGTGCAAGGCTCAATTTGAACAATGGTGCTCATGGAAGCTAAGCACCCTTGGTACCTATTCGAATTCTTACTTTCACGAAATGTCCCCCTTGGTGCAATATGTCTCTCGGCATATTCGAGAGTGTCCCTAAGCCATGAAGGTCTCCCTTTTTAGGAGGAGGGCTCATGGGGAGGTGGAGCAATGGGATCGATTAGTCCTTCAGCATCAGGCATCGACTCATCCAACAATTCTCCCTGTTTTCATGTATCTGCTTCTTTGTCCTTCCTTGGAATACGAAGGTTCTTAATTTTCCCAAGGGTAGCATCTTCATCGAAGGTCACATTATGACTTCTGCTTCTCTTTGACCAGGCACATAGATTCTATATGCCTTTGAATTTTCACTGTAGCCTACAAATGTTCCTTTCTTCCCAGATGCATCAAATTTTCTTCTCTTTTCTTTCGGCAAATGAAAATACACGGGGCTACCAAAAATTCTAAAGTGAGAAACATCAGGTTTCTTACTAATGAAAACTTTCTTCCCTATTTGATTTTCGGCCAAGGCTTTGAAAGAGAAAAACCATGTGAACACTTCATCCTTTTTCTTAAAGAAATAAATCCAAGATTTGCGAGAGAAGTCATCCACAAACATAGCATAATATAAACATCCTCCCAAAGATGTCACGGGCAACATACCAGATAGATCAAAATGAACCAATTACAAAATATCGGTAGTCTTGCTATCACTTGAGGGGAATGGTCCCCTTGTATGTTTTCCTTCAGCACATCCCTAAAAAACACCTTCATGTTCTATTTTAAATTCGGGCATACCTGCCACCATCTTCCTTGCATCGAGTAGGGCTTTATAATGAAGATGAGCAAACATTCGGTGCCATAAGCCAGATTGAAGAGATGTGTCGCAAGACATAGCTCCCAATGGACTTCCTCAAACTTGATACACGTTGTCAACCTCGAATCCAAGAGTTGATGCTTCTTTGAAATTTCTTTTCCAAACACATACATTTCCATCAATGAATGGCACCTTGAATCCTTTTTCCTCCATTACTGAGATAGATACCAGGTTCTTCTTCAGATCGGGTACATATAGTACTTCTTGTAAATGAATGGTGTTGCCTTGATTCAATTGAAGAGTAACATTCCCAACTCCTTTCACGGCATAGGTGGCATTGTCTCCAAGAATGATTTCAAAATTTGTATCCTTTTCTATCAGATTTGGAAGAGCCTCCTTATACCCAGTGAAGTGCCTCGAAGTACCACTATCAATGAACCAATTTCCCAAGGTATCCAGAGGAGAGGCAGTAGAGAGGGAAGATATAAGATAAAATTATTTTTTCTTGTTATCTACAACATTAGATTCATCATACCTGGATTTTCTTGATCTTTTGGGAGGTTGTCCATTTCCATGTTGAGTAGCGGGAGCATTTCTTTCTCCTTTGTAATTGAACCTGCCATTCCTTTGATTGTTGTTGCCCTTGAGATTGTTGTGTTTGTTGTTGTCATCATCCCGAGGTGTAGCCTTTTATTAGGACACTCCCTAGCATAGTGGCCAAACCTGTTACAAATGAAGCATCTACCCTATCTTCCATCTTTGAATCTCGTCTTCCTTGACATTGCTTCTTTGAACCTGCATTGTTCTTCATTTTAGCATGAGCATAGAATGTAGTAGGATCATTCCTATTTGAAGGCATGTCTCTCTCTATCATCCTAGTTTCTTCTTGAGTATATCTAGTCAACAATTCATCAAAACCTGGAATCCTATCATTGTTGAGGACAATAGTGTTGAACACATCCCATTCACGAGGGAGGCCTTCAAGGGCAATGAGAATGAGCTCCATGTCAGCAATAACTTATCCAACTAATAGAAAAGCATTTTTTATTTCGGTGATCCTCATGAAATAGGATTGGATATCTTCTCTTCTTCCCTTCTTTATGTCCTTCAACTTGTTCTTGAGAAAGAGGACTTGGTTTGCATTGCTAGCTTTAAACATGCTAACCAACTTGTCATACATCTCCTTAGATGTGCCCAAATCAGAGACAGAAGCAACTAAATGCTTATGAATAGAATCCCTGATGAACTTCTTAGCTTTGACTTCACCTTTTTTGTACTTTGTATTAGCAGAAGTCGGTGCATTTGAAGGAGGTTCAGCAATATTTCCCTACACATAGTCCATAGCATCATGCTCTTCCAAAGTCAAGTCAAGAGACATATTCCATGCATGATAAGTAGACTTGTCATTGAGCTTATCATTAGATTTGAAGTAAGATGACGACTCCATTGAAACTTGTCCTTGACCAAAAAATATCAGTGATTGCTTTTCTCACTCTTGCTTGGGCTTTGTCTTTACCTCAGCTTTGATAACATGTTAATTTTAGATAACAATGGTATGTTCTATGCTTTAAAGCAATTTACTTTAATTTTTCTTATTAGCCCAATATCAATTTTTAGATTAACAATCACATCAACATTGATAGTAAATACATACAGAACATAAACAATAACCAAAAGACAAGCCATGACAAGAGGACACAATATTTGGTGGATGCCAGGGAAAAAACCCCAATGTGGGGAAAACCCTTTGATCAAATCTTCTTATTATTCTTCAAAAGTTCAGTAGGGAGATAGAGTACATCATACAAAATTTACTTGCCCAATCACTGTAAAACAATCAAGTCAAACTCTAGTCAAAAAAATGCCTTAACCATAAAGTCAATGTTTGTCAAACTAGTAGAAAGTCTCCTCCAAATTAGCTCTGTCAAACCTAGTCAACTCGACCTCCAAAGATATTCCAAATCAGCCCACAACAATCCTGAAAAATCTGGTCAAACCTGGTCAACACACAGTCAACTTCTACGGTCAAAGGGCTACAGTCAACATTGGCCAACCTACCCAAAAAATCTCGATATCTGTGCCAAAATATGCAGCCTGTCCAAATAGAGATTCTCCCACAAAAATCACAATCAAATGAAGTCAAACAATGCCCGATCAATGCTAGTCAAATATGGCTGCAACTCGGTCAACACAGAAAACAGAAATGCCTAGTCAAATCTTCGCATGTGTGGAGAAGAACATGCTATCTATGATTTGTACGACCCAATCAGATGAAGAAAGAGAAAGATGTGTGAGTTGATGTGTGTCCAAATGAGGACAATGCCTCTTCTATTTATACACAACGTTGAGGGTGAAAAGACATGTCTGTTGGGCTTCATGAGCCTACATTAGACTTCTAGCCGACCTTGTCAATTTGTCTCTAGAAGAAATAACTTCATAATCTCATTTCTACTTGTGAGAATAAGATGATCTTTAGATCAGTCCTACACCTCTCTAAAAGAGGAATCGAATAAAAATAGCATCTCCATCATATGAGTTGTCGAAGGTGGAATTTGGCCTAGTTATCGTTTTTAACATGATCTAATAAGGAAGAGATCTCGATTTCAGTCTGCATTCGTTGTACCAATCAACTTATTGTTCAAAAATACCGAGGGTACAAGGAAGGTCCTTGCAAGGTTCATGCATTATAATATATCTATGGATGAGAAGATCAAATTGGATGAACTTGTCGAGTCACGTGTAACTACAAACCTAGTTGATAAGCCGATTCCCAAAAGTGATGAGTAATTGGAGAGCATATTGACAGGGTATCTAGAAAATATAGATCATGAAAAAGCAATAAAAGACAATACTACCTCATTTTGGTATTATTGATATGATTTACAACACGTGAGCAAATGCCATTCAGTACTTTTATATGCACTTGTTTAAAAATTGAATCTAACACAAAAAAATTAAGCTCGAATCCTATGATCTTGTCACTTATGAGTACATAATGTCAAATTATTAGTGAATTGGGCTGTTGAGCTTTAACATCTGATATTACTTTACATTCTAAGTTTTACTTTTTACTCCTTTGTACCCTAATTTCCAGGAAATCGCTCGTTGTCCCTATACCCGCAAACCTTGGCTGCATAGTATTCAATATAATTTGTCTATACTTGTTTACCTATTCCAGTGGTGTGGTTTACATTCTAACTTGTCTTTCCCGTGCGCTCCCCTCACCCCCCAACAAGAAAACATTAATAGACACTCATGTCATCCATTGGAATTTATAACATAGACATGTTGCCGGAAAACATTTGGTAACTAGGATTCATCGTCATTTAACAAGGCTACCATTTTGGCTTTGATGCAGAACCATCTTTCGATGTACCACACTATGACACACTCTAGTTTTCGGATAGAAAATTCAGTTGTTCATTAGTTTCTAAATTTCACAATTTCTATAATTTTATCCTTCAGGATGAAAAATTTTCATTTCCAATAGTAAAAGTCAACAATGTTCAGTTCTTCCAGAGGTATAAAGAAGCAGCTAAAGCAAGGGCCAAAGCCTGAATGATTGCGCTGGAAGACTCCCAGGTCGCAGCAGCTTAGCCAAAGAAAAGTGCTTGTGATTAGTGGTTTGCCCTTTGACTGTTTATTGCACATGAAAATGGGCCGCTTGTGGGGCCGGACATAATCTGGCTAGCTGTAATGCTTCTGGCGGTTAATGGAAGCACATTGAAGAAGAATGGATAGTGTCCACTTGCCAATCTCAGTTCCCATAATTTGAAATGGCACACAGTTCCTGCACTGACCTCTCGTTACACTGGCGTTTTCATATTACGAGTGACTTTTAGAATTAGTTCATTAATGGAATCAAAATGATCACTTCGCTGGGATAGCCAAGTCATAGAAGCACTGGACAATGTGGACACAATTTAATGTACATTTACATGGTCAATTTCATACAAATAAACTGAAAAATGAAACTGGCTACTGCCAGATAATTGCAGGTCTACTAATCTGGCATGTCTAATAATGACGATATCGGAGCTGATTTGAACTAAATAAAATTTAATAATGAATTTGCATATAAGTAAAGAGCGATTTTAAATTTACATCACAGATTGACAGCCCGGCGGTACGTTAAGCAATGCCTCAAAGATATGTTCGACTCTTTTCTCGACATGCAGCTGTTGCTGTTGCGTGGCAGTCGCCGACCAAAAGTCCATGTTTACAAACGCTTAAAGTTCACTTCTGCCGTTGGCTTTCTATCTCTGTGAGTTTTATTTCGCTATAATTCTCTCCTCGAAGACTCGCCTCGGCCGGCTTTTGGCTCTTCTATAAGGCGTCTGTCATATACTCAGATTATTTAGAGAACTACACATAAAGAGGTGATTGGTTAAGTTTAAAATGAGAGAAAAAGTGTACAAAAAGTATAATTGGTAAAGTGAAACAAAAGAGAGAAAAAGTATATAAATAATAATAATAATAAATAGTATATTAAAAATAAATAATAATAACAACAATGAGACATGCTGTATAAATTAGGGAAATCCGGTTGGTATTTATGTGTGTTTAATTTGTTTAAAATGTTACTGGGAATAGTGTATAAGGGAAATCAAGCTGGTATTCAGGTGTGTTTAATTGGTTTAAAATGGTATTGGGAATAGTATTTATAAATTGATTTTTTTAACTGTGTAATTAATTATTATACTTAATTTAATTAGGTGAGTATAAAATATTATTTCTTAGAAATATAAATGGTCAGTTATAAATATGTAATTATATTTCAATATTTTTTTTTAGGTAAATGTAAAGTTGTTGTTGTTTTATTTTATTGGCAGAGTTTTGTTTTTTTAAAGTTAAGTTGGTATTTTATCATTGTAATGAAATCTGGGAAAGGAAATTATGTAGAAATTATAATAGAGTTTTGTTTTTTTAAAGTTAAGTTGGTATTTTATCATTGTAATGAAATGTGGGAAAGGAAATTATGTAGAAATTATAACAGTATGTGAAGAATTGTATTTATTCATAAAACTAATATTGAAAATCTCTTAAATTCTAGTAATGAGATTTTTTTGTCAATTTATGTTGCACTTGAGGAGAGTAGGATAGCCCAAGGGATTACCTAGTAGAGAAGAGGATCCCATTCTTTGGGTTGTGTAGGTTGAAAGGGAAATAGAGTTGGATTAGGATGGTTGTAAGATTTATAGGCCATGTGAAATTATGGGAAGTTGCATTGTGTGGGAGAATTAGAGTGAGGCATAGGAGATTTCATCCTCATGGACTTATAGTATAAGCTAAAGGGTGGACACATTGCAAAAATGTTGTAGGAAACAAAGAACCTTTCATTTTGGTGGAATGTTCTTCATCTGCAACGAGTTGGAGATTGAAATCCTATTAAAATAAGTGCAATGGTTTAATTTGTAATTATGAAAAATAATATTATTATGTTTCGAATTAAATGTTATATTTTTCTCCTTGTTTAAGTTTGCATTGTAAGTATGGTATCATTTTCCATTGAATTTTTTATTGTGGCTGCATCTATGCATAAATCATTGCGTAGTAGGATAATGAGGAATTATGATATTAAAATATAGCATTATAATCTTATGTATATAGAATACCAAATATCACACCACACATTCAATATTCAATTAAACAACTTTAAAATCTACTTCATTAATTATAATTCACTAACATGGTAAACTTTACCTTACGCTTACATAGAAAGTGAGTATTTTGTTGGAAATACTGAGAGGGGGGGGTGAATCAGTGTTTATTATTTTTTGTTCTAGTGATTGCCAAAAGCATATATAGATATGTATATGTATACACAGAACACAGAGATCAATAATCGGAATAAATGCTTTTATTAAAACTCAAGACAGTGCAATGAAATAAAAACAATATAAGTATAAATCTGATTGTGAATTAGTTGCCAAGCTCCAACTTGGACTTCAGTGAGGCTCCAACCTCCAGAGCACAAACTCTGTTTTGCAGTGGTTCTGCACTTAGGAGCACCTACCCCCAATGATTTCAGTCCTGTTCAATTCTGAGGCTCCAACCTCTTGGGCTCCAACCCAACTTTGGTATACACTCGTATGCTGCTGCACTCTATTCAGCTTTCGCTTGCTTCTGCTACCCCTTTTGCCTCTACTACTTCCAATATCTCATACTCAGGGTATTCAACACAACAACCGCACCACTCGTTCTCTATTTTTTTGTTTTTATACATTCTCATGCCTTTGTCCATTCGTTTCCGCTTGCTCGCTGGCTCTTTGGCTTCCTCCTCGCTCGCTTGAGCTTCGGCTTCCTCAACACTCGCTCGACCTTCTAGCTTCCCTTCTCCATTCGCTTTAGCTTCCTATGCCACGTCATCCTTTTATCACAATCGCCGCTTCCGGAGGTTCGCACATAACACAGTCGATTGCCGATGGCCGATTCCCCTGCTGGACGTGATATTATATAAACTGCAGTTGACATTCTCGTCGGGTCCGCAACCTTATCACAATTTGTGATCGCAAGGAAAGGGCCGCTTAACACTATGTTCCCTTTGCTCCGAATTCTCGATGCGATAATCGCTATCAGCAATCGCAATGGTCCACTTGACACTTCATGAATTCTGCTCTGGACGCGTTGGATGCGATATAACAATAAACAGAAGTTAATATACCTATCAGGTCTGCAACCCTATCGCAATCGGGGGTTTCCCTTGGTGGAGGTTTGATGCGATATTGTTATCGGTGATCGCAAGTCACATAGGGTCAGGTCCGATGCGATATCGCTATCGACGATCGCAAGTCGCATATGGTCAGGGCCTTACACAGTTGTGATACCCACTCCGAAATGCCGATGTGATAATCGCTATCGCAAATCGCAAAGGTTCAGGGCTCGACGGCTTGCAATGTAGCAAAAGATGCGATAGCTGTTAATGCATATATAGATGGGTTTTGCCTCCGATAGCTCCCGATTGTGCAATATGCTTCCTCTAATGGCTCTGTTTTGGCTCTGTTTACTGTGGTGGCAGTTGCGTGTATACGTGTGATAGTTGCTAAATGCATGCGTATAAGCTCTCCGATCGCTGTTTGTGTCCTCTGTTGCTTCGATGGATTTCTGTGTCATCTGTTTGCTCTGTCTAAACCTCTATTGCTTCGATGGCTCTGCTTGTAGCTATTACCTGCATACATATAAGTTCTATGATGACTTATTTTCATGCCTCCACTGGCTCCGTCAGCTCTTTGTGTCGTTTGCTCCTCTGATGGCTCCTCTTCTTTGGCTCTGTCTCCTTCCTTGAATATTGCCATATAAACATCAATGACAATCTGTGTCCAACAATCTCCCCCTTTGTTATTGATGGCAATATTCTTCTGCTCTCTCCTCCTTTGGCATCAATGGCAAAGGAATGCATATGGACTCCCCCTGTCAAACTACTCCCCCTGTCCTGCTACATCTTTATGAATGGACTTGAGTGATGATAAAGAAATAACCCCCATCTTTTGACGCAGATGTTCGAATGCTTCTCGAGGAAGAGGTTTTTTGAAAATATCAGCTATCTGCTCCTTAGTACTGATATATTCAAGGACAATGTTTGGTTCAGCTACTTTCTCACGAAGGAAATGCTACTTGATTGGTATATGTTTGGTTCTTGAGTGCATCACTGGATTTTTGCTGAGACTGATAGCACTTGTGTTGTCACAATGGATGGTAATTGGTTGATATGTACATATGTCAAGATCTTTTAGAGCTTCCTTCCCTCCATAGTATCTGAGTACAACAGTCTGCTATAGCAATATACTCGGCTTCGACTGTGGATAATGATATGGATGACTGTTTTTTACTGAGCCAGGATACCAAACAGTCTCCTAGGAAGAATGCATTTCCACTAGCACTTTTCCAATCATCTATACTTCCGGCCCAATCAGCATCGGTGTATGCAGTTACAGTCAGTGTTGAGTTCTTTGGGTACCAAAGACCGAAATCAAAAGTTCCCTTCAGATATCTGAGAATTCTTTTTACAGCTAATAAATGGGATTGTTTGGGAGCAGATTGAAATCTTCCCACCATTCCTACTGCTTCCATTATGTCTGGTCATGTAGATATTAAGTATAGAATGGCTCCAATCATTGACCTGTAATGAGTTTCATCTACTAGAGGGGAATCATCATCTTTGCTCAATTTGCAGGTTGTGGTCATAGGTGCGCTCACGGGTGCACAATCCTCCATTCCATATTTTTTGAGCATGTCTTTTAGATATTTGGCTTGAGATATACACAATCCTGCTCTGGTTTGAGATACTTGAAGTCCAAGGAAGTGGAACAACTCTCCTATCATTGACATCTCGAACTCTTTTGCCATGCTTTGAGAAAACTCATGGCTCATTTCATCATTATTACTAGCAAAAATCAGATCATCGACATAAACAAGAACAACTAGTAACTTCCCTTGATCTGTCTTTATGTATAGATTACTTCCAGCCACTCCCTTTTTGAAACCTCGTTGTTGTAGATAGTTATCCAGTCTTGCATACCAAGCTCTAGGAGCTTGTTTCAACCCATATAAAGGCTTTTTCAATTTACAGACTAAGTCCTTTCCTGCTGTTAGATCAAACCTTCTGGCTTCTCCATGTAGACATCCTCCTTGAGTTCCCCATTTAGAAATGCCGATTTCACGTCCATTTGATAGATTTTGAATCCTTTTGAGTAAGCAAATGCCAAGAACATCCTGATAGCTTCCATATGGGCCACTGGTGCAAATGTCTCTTCAAAGTCAACTCCTTCAATTTGTAAATAGCCTTTGCAGACAAGTATTGCCTTATTTCTGATAACATGTCCTTCCTCATTCATTTTATTTTTGAACACCCATTTGGTTCCTATTATGTTTTTGTCCTTTGGACGAGGTACCAGCTCCCAAGTCTTGTTCTTCTCAATTTGGGACATTTCTTCTTCCATGGCTTTTACCCAATGAGGATCCTTGCTTTTGCAAATGTTTCTGGTTCTGTCATAGATAGGAGGGCAATGACTTTTCTCTTGGGCGTGATTGATATCCTTCTTCAGGTCTGTACACCTTCATCTTTATCTCCAATGATCTTCTCTTATGGATGATGTCTTTGGACATACTTCATCTTTGAAGGGGTATTAGGTGGTTCTCTTTCCTCTTCTTCTTCTTCTTCTTCCTCATTTATTTCTTCTTCTTTAGGTTCTTCTTCTTCAATGAGAGAGTCATCTTCATGTTCTTCAATTTGCCTTTCTGTAAGATCTTCATCAACCTTTACATCAATTCTTTCCACTATTTTCTTCAGTCGATAATTGTAGCACTTGTAAGCCTTGCTCCGTGTAGAGTATCCAAGAAATATTCCTTCGTCAACCCGAGAATCAAACTTTCCGGGTGAGCCATCATTTATTTTTATGAAGCACTTGCTTCCAAATATCTTGAAGTACTTCATCGAAGCAGGTCTTCCTTTCCATAGCTCATAAGCTGTTTTTTCACAATTTGGTCTTAATTGAGTTTGATTTAGTGTATGGACAGTTGTCCCTACTGCTTCTCTCCAGAATTTAGGTTGTAAGTATGCTGCTAATAACATTGTTCTTGCCATTTCTGGGATTGTTCGATTTCTTCTTTCAACTACCCCATTTTGCTGAGGTGTTCTGGTAGCCGAGAATTCCCTTTTAATTCCATGGATATTACAAAACTCACTAAACTCGTTTGATGTGAATTCTCCTCCTCTGTCTGTTCTGAGGCACTTAATTTTTGAATCTTTTTCATTTTCTACAAGGGCTTTTAGATTCTTAAAACACTCAAAAGTTTCATATTTATACTTTATGCAATATATCCACATCATTCTAGTATAATCATCAACAAATAACACAAAGTACCTTTATCCTTGGAGTGCTTGATTTCTAGTTGGCCCACACACATCAGCATCGATGATCTCCAAGGGCTTCGATGTACAGTGTTCCTTTGTCTTGTGGTTGGTTCTAGTCTGCTTTCCATGTTGACATGGACCACACACTACTTGATTTGGTTTGAGCAATCTTGGGATGTCTTGTACAGCTTTGATCTTGCTGATATTAATAAGATTTTCGAAGCTTGTATATCCAAGTTGCTTGTGCCACAACCAACTCTCATATGTCTGACTCAAGTAGCATTTATTTCCCTGAATCTTGTTCAGAATGTAAATGTTGTCTGGTGTTCTCACCCCTTTTTCCATAAGTTTCCCTGAGGCAGAGTTCCTTATTTCACAATCTTTGGTGCTGAAAACAACCTTATGTCCTTGATCACAGATTTGGCTGACACTCAGGAGGTTGTGTTTGAGTCTGTCAACCAGCAGAGCATATTGAGCTTTTCCTTTTCCATTGATCAGAGTAATTGTTCCTTTTCTCGCAATTCTGCCAGTTCTGCTTCCAAAAGACACATTCCCTTCCTTTTTGCTCAGTGAGACAAAATTCCTTCTGTCTCCTGTCATGTGTTTGTAGCACCCACTATCTACAAACCACTGGTTTCCATTATTTTGAGCAAATAGAGCTAGGCCACATTTGTCAATGCTAGAGTTCTTGCTACTTGTCTTTCTTCCTTTGAGTGGGCAGTGTTGTTCATAGTGTCCATTACTGTAGCAGAAAGAGCAAATCAGATCAAATTTGGTCAAGGGATCAAACGAATTGAAGGTTTTGATTTGTCCCTTCCTTTTAGGGGCATATGAGTTGACTACTTGGTCCTTTAACGTTGTATTTTCACTTCTACGAGCCATACAATGTCTGGCTTGATGACCGGAGTTTTTACAGTGAAAACAGTGTCCAAGAAAGATGGTTTTGAAGCAACCATAGTTTGAGTCAATTTCCTTCCTCGGAATTACTCCTCCCTTGTCCTTTGGATTTGCGATGGACCCTTGGTGGAGTACAGGTTTGTATTTGCTGTAGTGTCCATGATTCGACTCCACATTCTTCTTTGGAATAATTCTCTCTTCATTCTTGGGATCTGGGATGCACTTTTGATAACATACTTTTTCATCTTTTGGATTGCAGGAGAGTGCATCGGCATAGATTTTCACACTATTCTTAATGCTTGAGGATTCTCCTTCGAAACCTATTCCAAACTTGTCATATTGAGGTTTTTGATTTTTTAGAATAGTCTCAAGTATTTGAGAGCTTTTACAGCCCTTTTTAATTTGCTCCAACTCCTTTCTTAGAGACACTATTTCGGCCTTGCATTCCTCACAGGTCTTTTCTTTTTCTTTAAGTTTTGCTTCCAAGAGATCTTCTCTCCTTCTTATTTCCTCGTTTTCCACTTTAAGAGAAATGATTTTGTTCCGTAGTTTGTCATTTTCTTCAATGGCGCTTATTAATAGTTCATCTACACTTCCTTCCAGCCCTGAGTCATCATCATCTATGAGTGCCATGAATAATGCTTCTTGGCTTTCATCATGATCACTTTCCTCATCTGATTTCTGTTTGATGACCATAAACTCATCCTCATTAGACTCATCTTGCTTGGAGAAGAAGTTTTTCTTATTGAACCCTTTCTTTTTGTATGCAATTCTTTTATAATTTCCCTCATCATCACTGTCATGTTTATGAGGACATTTTGTTGCATAATGACCTATTTTACCACATTTAAAATAGATAAGAGGATACTTGCCTTTAAGCTTAGATCCTCTCTTTAGCTTTCATACAAAATGAGCCAATTCGGATTCCACATCTGACTCATCACTACAGTCATTCCTTTCTTTCCCTTTCTTTGACTTTGAGGCCATGAATTTTGCATCTTTGGAGCTTGGCCGACCTTTGCTCATTTCATAGGCAGTGAGAATTCCATGGAGTTCATCCATTTTGAGGGTATCTAGATCCTTTGCTTCTTCTATAGCGCTTATTTTGAAGTCAAATCTGTCTCAAAGAGACCTTAATACCTTTTGAACAATGGTACTTTCTTCCACTTTTTCATCCAATCCTTTCAGAGAATTTACCACTTCAGCTACTCAGAGGAGGTATGCTACAATATCTTATTCATCTTCCATCCTCAAACTTTCAAATTGTCTTCTGTGAGTTTGAAGCTTTTCCTTTTTGACTTTTGAGTCTCCATCGTACAAGCCAACTAGCTTCTCCCACATTTCTTTGGCAGAGGTACAGTGCATGATTTTTGTAAACTCCGAATCAGTGATTCCACTAGTGATGGAGTTCATGGCCTTTGCATTTACGATGTAGACTTTCCTATCGTCTTGGTCTGTTGGAAGAGTGGAAGTCATTTGGCATTCATTTTGACAAAAATTCTAGACTTCAGGTCCAAGGGACATTAAGTAGTAGGTCATTCTTTTCTTCCAGAAACCAAATTTAGTGCCATCGAACAAAGGAGGCCTTCTTGATGCTTCGTGATTTCTCATCATGGCTGCAGATCCTTCTTAAAGCTCTTAGGCTTAGTATGAACAACCTACGCTCTGATACCAATTGTTGGAAATACTGAGAGGGGGGGTGAATCACTATTTATTATTTTTTGTTCTAGTGATTGTCAAAAGCATATATAGATATGTATATGTATACACAGAACACAGAGATCAATAATCAGAATAAATGCTTTTATTAAAACTCAAGACAGTGCAATGAGATAAATACAATATAAGTATGAATCTGATTGTGAATTAGTTGCCGAGCTCCAACTTGGACTTCAGTGAGGCTCCAACCTCCAGGGCACCAACTCTGTTTTGTAGTGGTTCTGTACTTAGGAGCACCTACCCCCAATGACTTCAGTCCTGTTCAATTCTGAGGCTCCAACCTCTTGGGCTCCAACCCAACTTTGGTAAACACTGGTATGCTGCTGCACTCTATTTAGCTTCCGCTGCTTCTACTACCCCTTTTGCCTCTACTATTTCCACTATCTCATACTCAGGGTATTCAACACAACAACCGCACCACTCGTTCTTTGTTTTCTTGTTTTTATACATTCTCATGCCTTTTTCCATTCATTTTCGCTTACTCACTAGCTCTTTGGCTTCCTCCTTGCTCGCTTGAGCTTCGGCTTCCTCAACACTCACTTGAACTTCTGGCTTCCCTTCTCCATTTGCTTTAGCTTCCTATGCCACGTAATCCTTTTATCGCAATTTCCGCTTCCAGAGGTTCGCACATAACACAATCGATTGCCGATGGCCGATTCCCCTGGTGGATGTGATATTATATAAACTTCAGTTGATATTCTCATCGGGTCTGCAAGCTTATCGCAATCGGCGATCGGAAGGAAAGGGACGGTTAACACTGTGTTCCCTCTGCTCCGAATTCCTGATGCGGTAATCACTATTGGCGATCGTAATGGTCCACTTGACACTTCATGACTTCCGCTCCCGACGCATCAGATGCGATATAACAATAAACAGAAGTTAATATACCTATCGGGTCTGCAACCTTATCGCAATTGGGGGTTGCCCTTGGCAGAGGTCCGATGCGATATCACTAACGGTGATCGCAAGTCGCACAGGGTCAGGTGCGATGCGATATCGTTATCGGCGATCACAAGTCGCATATGGTCAGGGCCTTACACACTTGTGATACCCGCTCCAAAACACCGATGTGATAATCGCTATCACAAATTGCAAAGATTCAGGGCTCAACAGCTTGGGATGTAGCAATAGATGCGATAGCTGTTAATGCATATATAGATGTGTTTTGGCTCCGATAGCTCCCGATTGTGTAATCTGCTTCCTCTGATGGCTCTGTTTTGGCTCTGTTTGCTGTGGTGGTAGTTGCACGCACACGTGTGATAGTTGTTAAATGCATGCTATAAGCTCTCCGATTGCTATTTGCGTCCTTTGTTGCTTCGATGGCTTTCTGCATCGTCTTTTTGCTCTATCTACACCTTTGTTGCTCCGATGGCTCTGCTTGTAGCTGTTACCTGCATACATATAAGTTCTCTGATGAGTTATTTGCATGCCTCCATTGGCTTTGTCAACTCTTTGTGTTGTTTGCTCCTCTGGTGGCTCCTCTTCTTTGGCTCTGTCTCCTTCCTTGAATATTTCCATATTGACATCAATGACAATCTGTGTCCAACATATTTAATACTAATTAACTAATTTGAGATCAAGTAAGGTTCATGATATATAATTGCAATTAAGTTATGTTTTTTTTTAAACTACCCTGACAAGTAAATTGAGTTACTTATTTTATAAATGTAATGTATATACTCGATTCATATATGTGATAGTTGTAACATTGTGTTATCATAGAGTGAAAATATTTTTTTATATAACATTATTAAGGCAAATGATTATGAAATTTAATAATGAAATCTATTTAATTATAAGTGATAGTTAGATGAAAGAGCATGTGACAATGAAGGTGAAGGGTGAAAGGATGATAGAGTAAAAAAAATAAGAAATGAAACATAACTATGTTTGTACTTCGTATATGTTTGTTTAAGTTGTTAATGTTATTTTGTATGAGTGTGGATATCAAGAATTAGGGGAATAGTTGATAATGCTATTAGTCTTTGTTAAAGTAGAATTATAACAATGGAGTTGCTCTTTTATTACTATTAGTTTGTTTTTGAATAACAAAATATCTAGAGCTTAACATATATATAAAACAGAAAAATCCTCTGATCTTGGTGTTGGTCGATGGGACATTACAGATTAGGGATGTTCCTGCCACGTCGTCATCTCCCATGACATTTAAGAGGGAGGGTGGCATGGTTGACCCTCCCCATGCAACACACATGTGAATTACATACACTAATATTCATTCATGTACCATTATTTACTAAGGTCGACCATTCTAAGAAGGGAGACCTTGCTCTTTGGCTTTTTTGATATATTTGGGCTTCTCCCTCACTACAAGTGAGACAATTCCCTTGGGTGTATGACAGAGGAAGGTTTGCATGCAACAAAATTTTTACAGAGCTATGGTGTAGTCAATGTGCTTTCTATCAAGCTTGGACATTGGCCTTCTATTATAAATTTGAATTGACCTACACCTACATACAAAGCAACATGGATTATATGTTTGGAGGTCCTCAACACATGCATTTGCAGATGAGCAATGATCAAGAGATAGAATCTTGGCATGGAAGGGTTGCAAATTTCAAGACTCTGATGGCTACATTGGAGTTGGATGTTGTAGGAGCTAGTGGCATTGGCCTTTCCACAGCACGCATGACTTCATCGATTTAGGTTTCGAGGACTAGTTAATTCAAGTGATTATCCTACTCTTCTAGTTCAGTAATTCCATTCTTTAGTTTCATTTCTAGCTTGTGGATATTGATTTTCTTTGTTTTGAGCTCAACTAGGTCAGGTAGCAACTTGAATTATACTGTTTCCTAGTGAGCACTAGTCCCTACCAAGAGTCTTTCATCTACCATAAATTTTCATTTGTCTACCTATGCTTATTTCACTTAGATAGCTTCGATTCCCATAACCTTGGAAGTCATCTTTGGTGTGACCTTAGAAATCCTACTCCAACTGATATAATCACTTTAGACCTAACCCCAGTCACTTCTTCAGACTCTTTCTATCATGATATGCCTCCTAGAAACTACTTCATTTATTTATCTGGTTCAGTATATGGTAGTTGCTAGTAGTTTCTAAATATCAGTTTTTTATTTTGCATTACTTGAGCTCCAATTAATGGTCAACAAAGTTGGTTTCCTTAGAGATAGAATAAAACCAAACATTGAATGAATAATGATATTTTTGTTGATGTATGATGAAACTTTGAGGCAATATAATTTTAATTCTATATATATTTATATATCAAAAATAATATTTTTTAAAAATTATATTTGATAATAAGTTCATACTCTTATAGTTCTTTCCAAAATATAGTGTCATCTGCATAGTTGGCTCACATATATGTTGTACGGTGTCTATCATAGTTGGGGGTTTTCGCCATTTATCATCGCACACATAGCTTTCATGTTGTTAGTGATATTTGGGCTTGTTGGTGATAGCTGGGCTTTCCTTCTTCATTATAGGAAATGTATCAAATGCTAAAATTTTAAAGTTGCATTCATATTTACACCCCAACAAACATTTAGGTTACTTGGCTTGAATTCTTCATTTTCCATGAGAAGATTTGTGGTGGGATAATTTGATGGTAAATTTTAAGAGTTTTATTTGCAAATAAATCAGTGTTAAGAATTCGTTAAAACATTAAAGTTGTATTCTTATTTACTCTCTAACAAGCATTCAAACTATTTAGTCAATTTTCCATCAGTTTTAAAAAATATTTTTTGATACTAAACGATCATTATAACAACTAAGCTACATCATCATTTCATTATTTTTTTGATCATTGTCTTCCTGTGGGATGACCAAGTTGTTGGCACAATGGGAAGTTTTCCCCTCGACCTTGTTTCAAATCCCATGGGGAGAATATTTGGCCTATTGTAATAAGGCTTGAGAAGTAAGCTCACCCACCCTTGTGGAGTCTCACATCTTGTTGAGTCATAAATTCCTGACATATCTAGGTTGTGGGTTGTTGGATAAACTCTTGGTGTTATAGTTGGATATACTCTTGGTGTTATTGTGGCAGCCACTAGGTTTGATCTTGGGTGTCACCCAGATTACTCAAATGAGTTACCAATTCACCATGGACCATGGTTAAAAAAATAAAAATAAAAAAATATTTTCATTTTGTTATGATCAATGATATAAATAAACACCTTGTATTGTTTAATTAATTCCGATTGTCTAAAACAGAGCGAGAGACACCTTCGTGACAAAAATAATTAGAATAAGCCAATATAAATAGATAAATTTCCCTTTTGGCAAAAATAATTAGAGTAAGGAAATATAAATAGATAAATTTCCTTTATTTTAATATTAAAATATATTTGATCACTATGTTTCCATGTCATAACAAAATGCTATATAACAAAGAACGAAAAAATGATATGAAGTAATCTATGAAGTAATATATTTTTATATATAGTAAAAATAATTATATAATATTTAAATTAATTTTAATATTAATAACTTATTAATAATATTATTAACGATTTTGAATTCACAAAATACATGTTTATATATTAAATAATCTAGTATTTGTCTTTTTTTATATAATAAAGTAAATTATCTCTATTTAAAGTAACCTTATATAAATTTGTTATAGACAATATTATCCATTTTAAAATTTCACTATAAAAAGTATTTCAACGTTTTTTATATTATTTTTTAAATTTTAAGACAAATAAGCATTTGAACATTTTTATATCATATTTTTTTTTTAATTTCAGCTACAAAAAATATTTAAGCATTTTTATATACAAATTTGTTTGATGGGGATTAGGTTGCCGTGCAACACTTGTTCCATATAAGTTGGAATATTGAGGATTGGGAAAATAGTTGATATTCAAATGAAATGAAATAAAGGATCAAGAAAATAATTGATATTCAGATAAAATGAAATAACTGATAATATGCGTAAATGAAAATGTAAGGTATGATAGTTTTATGGGAGGTGTAGATGGAAATCGAAGAAATTGGTTTGTGCAAGTCTCAAAGATGTGATCTTCACATTATTAGCACAACACTCCAACCAAATAGGCTAATAGGTCACACTAAATCTTATACAATCTTATTTTCTTTTGTTTGGTAATCCTCGCAGTTAGTGGAACAAATTTTGCTTTGGCCAATGTAGGTCTCAAACGTGTGACCTTTGTTTATTAACATGGAGCTCACTAATTCTCATAAAGTTTTCTTTTCCTTTGTTTCTTAATCCTCACAATTGGTGGAACAAATTCAATACAACCATACCATAGGTCTTTCTTCCTGATTTCAATTCCCATCGACTAGTGGTCAAACCATTCTATAAGATGTCAAGTTTCAATTCTTAATAATTACACTCATTTCATGCAAGAGTTTACAATTTTATAAAATTACTCAAGATACCATAATATTGAGTATTGTTCCTCTTCCAAATCAACGTAAAGACAATTAACAAATTAAAACTAGGTACCTTGATTAATAACTAGGAATATCACTTGATAATCTATACATGTATAGATTTCACAAAAATGGCTACTATTTGTCACTCTAAGTAGCCAATAGAATATGTCAATTGGGTTTATCTCGAGTGGTTGAGAGAAATGTTCTTATCCTCCCCACCCAAGTTCGAATCCTACATATGACATGTTGGTAATGAGTATTTCTTATAGTGGCTTCAAGCCTTCTTGGTTGAGTAGTCCGTTGATTACCAAAATATGTATATTCCTCATATTGAATATAGAAATATTTCTCAGGGGAAAAAAATAATCATCATAATAAATAAGGTGAATAAAATAAGATGAAATGATATTTAAAGAACATATGATAGATTGATTAGGTTCACAATTATTCTCCTTTGTTTATGACTAAGAGAGGTTTGTGCTGCCTAAAATTCGAGAGGGAAATTCATTAAAATGCATGAATGAAATGTGCACCTTAGCATGGATGGCCCCACTTAATATGTAAAGAAAACATTCATATTTTTTATTTTTTAAAAGTAGTAAAAGGCTTAAGAATGTTAGATAGAGGAATATGTAGTGTGCCAAATTCTAAATTATTGGTTTCTTACAAATGCACCCACAAAGAAGCACACAATAAGAGATTATATGAAGAACAAACATTCACCATTCTTCATCATTATGATTCGAGTTGTTGCAAAGAGAGGCAGATGAATAACGTGCATTTCACATTGAATCAACCATGAACGCTAGAAGAAATGGAAGTGTAGCCATTATTTTTCATGTTATAGTGTAATAAGCCATCAATGTTGTCAACCTTATGGTTACAATTGGGCATAAATACTTAATGCAACTCATTGTGTACTTATTACACTTTTAACAACAATCAATAACATCCCATGAGCTTTCAACCATGATTTTGCTCGCTTTCTTTGTATATTGGACATTTAACCATGATTATCCCTCGCTAATAGGACATGCAATACTCATACATGTGACGGATTTCTAGAGAGCTTATTCTTATTACTATACTTTTTCTAGTGATTATGTGAAATTGTTTGGGTTTATGTGGAACTCTCTATCATGGAAGATGGAGATAACTACCATAATGGACATGTATAAATACTTAAGGACATCCTCATTTATTTTCTTCTAATTTTATTTTTTTCCATAAACAATCTTCGTAGGGATTGTGTGTAGCAACCTAATTTCTCATCCTTATGTACATAATGTAAATACTTTCATAAATTAAAAAGGCTGAGAGATGGAGACAAATTCTAAAGCTCAGGATTTGCTTGGGATAGTCAAGGTTTCCTTGTGTCGAAAATCTAAACTGTTTTGACAATCATTAAATGTCAGTTGGTGTGCCTTAATGGAATGGTTTTCTGAAGTTACTTGGACTGCAAGAGAAGTATGTGGACCATGCTACCTTGGAGAGCACTCACAAGCTAGGGAGGACAATAATTAATGAAGTGCACTTTGTTTTGAGCCATGACAGTGACTGTCAAGTACTGCACTGGAGGAGAAAAGAAGACAGTTCGACCCCATTAGGGGATACACATAGGGACTCTTAGACACTCATTCATTTAGGTAGTCAGGAAGCACAATAGTAGAGCAAAGAGGAAGGGGATGAAATTCTGATTAGGAGAGTCTAAAAGGAAGATTTATAATCCCTGTATTTGGGGTAAAATGATAGTGCCTCTGTGCATCGATTTTTCCATAGTTCTATGTGGAAGGAGATAACAAAAATACATAGTTCCTAGTTCATCCATTGGTAGTGTTTGACCTCCCAAGCAAGCACCTTACTCTTTGGAATCTAGATTGGGGGTGACAGTTGTAAGTGAGCTTGACTGCAATTGTCTACAATTGGGTGGAGAGTTAGAGTCCCACTATCAGTTGGCACAATCCTACATTGCTTAAAATAAATGCTCTTATGTTTGCTACTCACAGTAAATATGTTTTCATTACTAGTTTAGATGATGTTATTGTTGCAGGAGGCATGTCTACATGATTACTACTTACAGGAATGACATATGTGTGTGTTAATATTTGAAGGTGCTAGAACAATATGTAAGGAATACTAATTATTACAACAACGTTTGAAATGAGTATTTTACTTTATTATAACATGATGACTATAGAGTTTCAAGCTTGCATGTCTGGTTCTTATGTTATGACATGGTGAAATTGGGGATTCCTTCTCTATTCTCCTTGTTATTTCATTAACTTACGAGTCTTATACGCATGTTTCCCTCGGTTGTTCCCGATAGCATTGACCTTCAATTTGGGTCAAGGTCTTCACTCATTCCAAATCATGGAGTCAAGAAAATCCTTTTCCTAGACTCAGTTACACTACAAATTATAAGATAAGTGATGTCTTGCATTTGCTTAACTAGTAATGCATGTATGTGTTTGCATTTATGGGTTCTTATGACTATAATGAGCCTGTGTTGTATTTCTAGACCAAAGTGGTGCTTATAAATGTGATGAACAAGAATGTAATACATCTCTGGTTTGATTTATTATATCTTATAAAATGCATGATTGTGCTACTGATAAACAAAATGAATAACCTGATGTGTAAAACATAAAGGCATTGTAAGGATCCATGGGAATATGAACTAAATCATGACAATAATGGGCATAAGAACTCCTTTCATTATATATAAAATGGTTACATTAGAGACAACCTGCATGATAGGATCTATGGATAATGTGCTGAAGGCACTGGAATTAAGCCCTTATTACAACTTATTAAGACAATGAGTTGTTGTCAACGATTATTTATTGCCTTATCATTAATTACACGTGATGTTACACAAGGGGCTCTTCACACTGCTGAGATAAATGTCATGGTGTTGGGCTATCTCACCCATTGATGTGGGTTTGGTCCAACGAACATGTGTGCCTTTCGAGTAGCAGATCAAATGCAAGGGGATGTTGTTAGTTATTTTCTAGATGGCTAACAGTAGCCATGGTGTTCGAGTTGCAGTATCTCAACCGTAAGGGAAAGGTTAGTGCATCACAACTAATAGCTAAAAGCCCTTAAAACCCCTGAATGACACCATAAAGTCACTTGCATGCTTGCTTGGAAGCATGATTTTCATGGCATGTAGCAGGAGATATGGAGGCCCTTTAGGAGTTCACTGCAAGTCTTTAGCGAAGGGTAACTGAAGGATCACTATTGTGGGCTTGCCTGGAATTCCCTATCCATGTACAGGGAACCCACGAAGGTCAGAAACATAACTCGTACACACTTATCCGTGAGGCACATGCATGCATTCAAATTTGTAGAAGGATTTCCCCCATTCCCTTGAGGAATACCAATCTTCTTATGGCCATTGTGGTGGCCTATGAACCCCGTGGACTCAGGAGGAGCCATTTTATCAAAACCTTAGGAGGATAGTACTAGTGGGTGCTTAGCAGGTCATGGTAGCCATGATGGGACACCATCATGGATCTAATCAATGCGAAACCACTGTAACCGAGCTATGAAGGGAATCATGTTTAAATGATGGTGTACTCGCATAGCAGGTAGTGGAGAGGTCAGGTGAAATGGTAGACTCATAAGTTCATCTAGGTAAACCAGTGCAATTCGTTGGAAGGAAAACCTTTTCATGGAGGCTTAGTATTAGCATACCCAATTTCCCCTTATTATGATTGGACGAGAGGGAGACAACGTGGCCCAAAAATGGTACCTCGGAGTTTTGTTTTTCACAATAGAGGGATTGACCGGGATGACGTTAGCTGGTATGAGTTGGTTGACATGCAAACCTAACACTCCTATCATTTATGAGAGGTGGTACCCAACAGGACAACGTAGCCCAATGGTTTAATCTCGGAGGACTTGTGAGCACATAAGTAAAGGAATAGGATGATGTCAACTGGGATGAGTTGGTGGGCACCTCGTCCCAGTGAGCATGGAATTGGATGAGAGGTGGGTGTAACAAGCATGGTGAACATTTCATGTAATAAAATTTAATAAAGGCAAGATAAGACCACGGTTAAGGGACACTTATTCCAAGCTGAATGATGGGAAAATATATCCTAGTCGGCATCACTAGATGTGTGTTTTTGGCTAAGGACAATTAGCAAAGGTATTAAAAGGGAAAATGTAATTTTTGGCACATTTATTTATGAAAATAAAGGAAATTAGGAGAAAAGGGAGGTAAAAGGTCACAGGTTTCATGTGGGGGGGAAAATGAAGGAAAATAATGGAAAATGAAGAAATTAGAGGCCTCATTAGAAAAAAGGCTTCTCAGGATCAGTGGGCAAGATTTTGTCAGTGTGAAGCTTTTGCTAACCTTTTTGTCAGTTCAACTTTGGATCTATCTCATTATTCTCCCTCTCTCTCACTCGTGGTCACTTAGAGTTTTCTTGCAGCACTCTAGGTTTGGATCAAGGAAGGAAAAGCAAGGAAATGAAAGGAAGGAAAGTAGGATTCATGCAGCCTTCAACATGAATACTTGCAGGTAACCTTTTGCATGTGTGATTTCCTAGTTGGTTTGGACATGCATGGATTTGCATGTTGGTGTATGGTTATCTTGTTGTCGATGGCATGTTCTTCTCAGGTTATGACGGTGGTTTCCAGGCTAGCCTTACCTTTTTCTAGATGCCATGGTGTCGGGATGCTTATTTCAGTTTTTGAGCTTTAGTTTGTCAGAGGGATTTCAGAATCCAAGGTGGAGGTGGTCGCAAGTTCCACTCCCAAAGGCCTAGGAATCCCTTTATTGGTTTTGGTGGGATACACGATGAACATTGAGGGAGAAGTCTCCATTTAGGGCCTATTGATCTTGGTTTGGATTGCAGTAAAGCCTGAGAGATTAATCTTAGTTTAGGGCGTAGTGATTTGGTTTGGATTGCGTTAAAACCTGAGAGACAAGGAGATGCAAAAATCCTCGATGATAGTGATGGATTCTAGATGGCATTCCATGTTCGATTCAGTTGTGATTGGAGCATTGGGTTTAGTGTGATCACGTTTTGATAAGGGTGGAGGTGGTTTAACCTCTAAATTCCCTTGGTTGTTGTTGGATTGGTTGTTCTATGAGATCCCATATTCATGCTTGGAATATGGCATGAGGGTGACTGGCTGAATGAGAGATTTGGTTCAGCCATGTCTATGGTCGGGTGGTACGTGGAAGTCTCGAACCTGGTCAGATTTGACTATGATTAATAAAAGCTAAGTTCTCTCAATTTTGCACTTGTTTACATGTGGATTTAATGGATATCATATATCTGATACTTACATGGTTTTATGCTAGTTATAAGCATGGTTAAATGATTGGTTCATGTCATGGTTATTTCATGTATTTACTTGCAACTATTAAATGGATGGATGCAAGACCTAATTGATGATATACTAGTTCAATGGAGAAGGAGGTGACCCTTCTTGTTATGTTTCAAAATTCCTTTCAGTCATTTATGTTGTGTCTTGTATCCTAGACCTATAGGTTGCATTGATGTGAAGTGTTTGATAGAATGTTAGTCCTGGTTGGGGATGCTCAGGCTTAGTCCTGGTTGATTTTTTATTTTTTTTATCTTATCATCGTGTCTTTGATTGGTTCTAGGGGTTGTAACAAGTTCTGGTTAGGGGTCTGGATTCTAAGCTAGAAAAGTGGCTCAAATATTGGGGTTGTTGGCATAGGTTTGTTGAAAAGAGTCCAGGGACGCCGGCACATAGGCTTGTGAGAGCGACTTTGGCTTCTAGCCATTGTCTTGCCTATAACATGAGAGTGATTTTGAGTTAAAGTCTTAAGGCACCAGTGGGACTGAGGGACATGATGTCTGATTGGTTGACATGTCCCTTGTGGGTGTTGTTGCTGATGTGGATGGGTTTGTTTGATGAGTTCCATCAATTCCATTTCCTTAAGGTCATCAAGGAAGTTGAATCCCTTACAGTAACCTCTCTCATCACATGTTTACCATGGATGGTTGGTTTCTTGGGTGGATTTGGGAGGAATGGGTGTTACAGATTGGTATCAGAGCATGGTTCACCCCTTGGAATGGACAGGTTATGTGTCGTCATGCATGCATATCAGTTGCATGTGTGTCTCTTACACTTGAGTCCCATGTGCTTGTTACACTAGATAATATTGATCATGGTTGTAGCAAGGTTATCATGAGGAACTTGATGTTGATTTTGTGGAATGAATCGTTAGAATTATATGACTAGTTATATGATTATATGCAGCTTGATTACACCCTTGTATGTTGGGTTGCATTATTGGTTATTTGATTACATGTATCAGTCTTGTAGGTTGATTACAAGAATTGATCGCTTATGCTCGACTACATGCGGTTATGTGTATGTGTATTTGATTAGGGATTGCTTATGTAGGTTGATAGTTGCATGAGGCAATGTGTACAATGGTGTAATGGCTTTTGTCATGCAGGAAGTCATACCATGCATTGTTGATATAGCTTTGCACTAATGATTGGACCCTAGCTAGAATGATGTTTATGCGTTGATGCAGTTATTTGATATATGTCTATATGTTATTATGGTTATGTTATACATGCATCACACTAATTTAATGATCTTGAAGACAAGGTATCCTCCTCGAGTTATGCTAAGGTACGTTGATTCATGGTAATTTGGTTTAGCTGACATAGTATGACTTGCATGAAAGAGACCAAATGGCTAGCAAGGTGGTAGACTACATAGAATCTCCCTATGTATGAAATGAGCAACATGGTGTGGGGCACTCTTCTAACTTGGCAGACACATTAAGAAGCCTAAAGGAAGAAATAAGGGGTTTCAAAGCAAACAATGACAAAATCATGTAGGCACAAGAGAAACAAGCAGAGGTGAGTGCGATACTACTTCAGAGTTTGTCAAATTTGTAGTGACATGGACCACTTCGAATCATCCATGGGCATGAGGACAAAACTAACGGGACATACATCGGTAGGTCTCCTAGTAGACACAGGTTAGATAGATATGACACGATCAGAGATGGAAGGATGTTGGACACTGGGGATAGGAGAGGGGACAAACACATGTACTACTCTAGTTCTGGTTCTCGCAAGCATCATGATTGTCGTCGTTATCATCCTTACAGGAGGAGTGATAGGGGATACTTGTCAGATGAGTTTAAGAAAGAAAAGCCACCTACCTTTGATGGAGAAATGAATAAATCACAAGATGCAAAGGCATGTTTGTTGGGTATGAAGAAATTCTTTCAATTGCATTATTATTCATAAAACATGAAAGCAAAGATAGCCACTTTCAGTCTCAAAGGTAAAGTGGATATTTGGTGGGAAGACGTGAAGAATGTCAAAGATATACATGAGAAATACTTGACTTGGCATAAGTTTGAGAGGCTCTTCAAGAATAAGTATTTGTTTGAAAGATACTTTGATGATAGAGCTAAGGAGTTTTATGAGTTGCAGATGGGTTCTATGATAGATAAGGAGTATACTAGCATATTTTTGGAGTTGTTGAGATATGTACCTTACCTCAAGGAGGAGAAGGCTAGTGTTCTGTTGTGGCCACCAACGACACCCCTTCTTATTTAGTGTTATTACTAATACTAAATAAGTGGGGACCCTTAGTCAAAAAATTTAAAAAATGAATTAGTGCTAACATTTCCTTTTTAATAAACCTCACTATCATAAACTTAGGAAAATACGTTTGCAAGATCTATAAAGGCTTAAGTTTCATGGTGAGGAAAGATAAAATCAGTCCTTAAGGAATATTGCATCGCAAAAAGGATAACAGGATGCCTTCTTACAAGCCAAACTCTAAGTATGCGAGATTGTGATGCGAGATTACATAATGAAAAACAAATATCGCATCGCATTCCTTCAAACGCACTTCCGCTGGAAAACTGCAGAAAATGCTAAAATGCAATGACACATATCGCAAAATCGCATATCGTAAGAAATACATTAACACAAAATAAGCACATACTACGATTACGCGATGTTGCGACAATGCGATATTGCGATAGAGCGACAAAGCGATAGAGTGACAAAGCGATCTTACAAAAGAATGACAATGCGATATTGTGATATTTTTATATTGCGATCTTGCGATAATGCGATACAACGATCTACGATATTGTGAAGAAAATCGTAGAATTACTCCATCGCAAAATCGTTCGTCTCACTCTTCGAAAACTGTTTCATAAAACAAGACCTGGTTATGTGCTTTAATGCTAATTAATGAGGTAGTTGTCAGTTGTTAATGAAATATGGTTTTGTGTTTATTCAGAAACTAGTTCACGTAAGGTGATACACTTTTGCATGTCTTTGGCATTTTAAAGCTTTCCTGTCATTATTCCTTATTACTACTCTCACCTCACTTGTAAACTGCAGTAACAAAAAATAAATAATTATACGAAGCAGTATACAGGAAACTATGGAGAAGAAAGGCAAGGCTTTGATTTCTAAAGTTAAAGAAATGGCACCTTTGTACACAAACACCACATGCAACAGAGACGTGGGTATTTCCACTTGGAAAGCCATGTATAATCTACTTGAGAAAGAGAATCCTAAGGTAACGGGGGTTACAACTACTGCAGGCTCACAGAATTTTTTTGAAGCATTAGTTGCAGACTTAGCTTGTTCATTCGTATACCAGCTAGCGACGAGGCCTAAAATTATTCCCTATACAGATAAATGGGTACTGGACAACGCTAAAATAAAAAAGATACAGTTTAAGACTCAGGGTCAAGAGCTCTCGGAATCATTATTTTCACAAAATTTCAACTTTACATCCACTACAAGAAAGCACGCAAGAGGAAAAAATCGCACCAAGGAAGCCCAGATTAAAAAACGGAGGCATTTTTCGATGTGCGCTTAGCGCCTAATCACGCATCGCTGGGTAAAACTTCTCGAAATGGAAAGCTTCTAATTGCTCAGCTACTTGTAAGTCCCAGAAATTTGGAAAAAAGTATGTTAAAGATAAAAGGTAAATTTTGAATACGAAAATCAGCGGTAATGGTCAGAAATATCCTCAAAAGTATTTAGTGAAACCACACAGTCAGTATATTACTCTCAAAACCATCATCAGTTCTGTCGAAGATGTGGCACCAACTCTTGCCGATTCCATTTTTGCAGCACAGCTAAAGGCTGAGGTCGGCTAACCGACTTTTCGCAATCCAATGCTGAATGCATGCTTGCGATGCTAAGGAGCAGATACAGAAATAGTTAGGTATTAGATTTAATTTTAGAAATAGTTTTTCTTTATTTTGTCTATAGAAATGAAGGTCATTTAAACAGTATCCTATATTTTTGTAAATAAGTTATTTTTAGATGTAGTTAGTAGTATTTAAACCCTTCTCATGCATTTAGAGAAGGGTCCAGAAATTTATCAAAAACTTTTCCTCAGAACATGCACTTTTGCACCCTCCAAGGAGGTTTTGATGAATGAATGGAACAGGATTTATTGATTTTGGCATTTGGTATCTGATACTGATGTTGCACTTCTGTACTCTTAGTGGATGTTGGATTAAGAAGAGATAAATCATTATCACTTGAAGCTCATGATTAGAACTAGTTATAAATGGTACTTCTATCTCTTAACTGTTTCTATCTTTTGTGTTAAAGCGATATTTAAGTTCAATTGTTTATATGTTCATGCGTGAATTCCTAAGTTATCATTTGGCACTTTTGTACGGTGATAGATATTTATTTGTGCTTAATATATGAATACCTTACTCTGTGATATGTTTTTCTCAACTATTTCACCTAACTTTTTATGTGAAGTGGTTTATCTATATTGAATTATTTTCCTATAACAATGGAATGATCTTTAGTACAGATTGTTAATTAAATAATTTTAGATCGCACAGAAGAAATATTACATCTTGGGTTAGTATAGACTTAGAAGTTTATGTTTTATTAGAATACAATTGCATGCCATTAGATTAAAATTAGAATTAGAGCAACTTAATTAGGAACTGTTAAACCAGAAACATCAATCTTTCTCACGCACACATTTGAATTGGGAAACTGGTCCGATATCCCTAGTCGGACCTGCTATACGAAACGGAAAAGGAGCTGCCAACCAAGGTCCAGACCGAGCGGATATCGCCCTTCTTGCTAACCTGATTTTCGGGGCTTCAACATATTTGGTGCTAGAAGGAGGGCAAGAACTATGAATGGCAAGTAAGTCCAAATCAAAATACCATTCTGAGATTAAATTGCCCTCACCATCTCCCTCGACGTCTCCATTTCATTTAGAATCTTCAAATCCACAGTCAGAAGTCGTAGGATCAACAACCGTTGCTACAAACCCTGACATTTCAGAACAATCTACTATTGAACCTCCTGAAGTTGAATCTTTGATTCACAAACTTCAAGGATTTTCTATATCTCCTCCAAGATCTGATAAATCTGAAGGCAACGTGACTTCGCAGTATAACCCTGCTCATCCTTTGACCAGATTAAAGAGAAAAAAAATTTGTGTTCAACCAACTGAGTTACCTCTACCCACTATGAAAATAGTAAGGAAATCACCTAAAGAGTCCGATAGCGAGACTCTCTCATCATCATCATCCATCCCAAATTGCTCACCGTGAAGTCAACCATCCACTCCTCCACTTCAGATCATTGTCCACTAGCATACTGGTATTTCTACATCTCCTTCTCAGTCATCCAGAGTTATAATACCCTCGTTTCCTCAATCTCAGGGATCATCTTCTGCACTTCCTTCCGTTAGTAAATCAACGATGGCCAAATCTCCATGGAATAACGCAGGGGCAGTCTTAATGCCTACGCCCTTGAGTCAACTGCCAGCCCATCCTGAAAAATGGTTGCCTAAGTTCAATCCTGAAGAAGGCATGCTAGCAGAAGAGCATATTAATAACTTTACGCTATCTATAAACCTTAACGGAGTTACTAATGAAGATGCTATTGTTCGACTTTTTCCTTATACTCTTCAGGGAACAGCTGGATCATGGTATTTTTCATTACCATCTGGATCTATCACCAGTTGGGATATCTTCCAGGAACAATTCCTCATTAAATTTGGTGATGATAGGTCTACGACGACGCTAATCAGTAACCTGTCAAACCTTAGGGCCCAATCAAAAGAACCCATCAAATATTTCAATTCACGTTTCAATAAACTGTTAAACAAAATTCCTACTGCTTCCAAGCCCAGCGAAGAAGTGAGAAGTGAATGGTATATCACTGCATTACCATAAAACATAGCAATCTTCATGGACAGGGGTAATAAAACAACTTTAGCCAAAAACATGAAAGCAGCAATAGCAGTAGAGAAACGTATAATAGCCCTAGAAAAGAAAACCACATTAGAGGAATGAAAATCAAAGAATGTTACTTTCAAATAAGATCCCAAGAAAAGATAATCGAAAGATCCATTTGATTTAGAAGGATTGCAAAAAGTTTTGAAGACCATGTCTAACGAGATGATCGACATCAAAAAAACAAGTGGCAGAAACTTCTTCAAAAAAGCCCTACAGAGATTTTAAGGGAAACCCTTCAACAGATTCAAAGCCTCCCAATGCTATTACAAGTGCGGAATTCGAGGAAGAAGAAGAGGAAATTGCTACTGAAGGGCAAACCGATGATGAAGAAGTTGTAGAATTACAAGGAATGTGGGATTTCATCCTCCCAGAAGAAGAGGATCAAGAAGCATTCCCGGTTATTACACGAAGTAGAAATCAGCTGGATCCTCCTCAAACTACCCCTAAGCCAAAGAGCGCAAGCTCGGAAAGGAAGGATAAAGTCGCAGTGAAGAAAACGACACCCAAAGCGACTCAAACCAGGCCAGTGCAAATAGATTCATCTACTCCATCTAAAACGCTGATCGTTTTGGATGAAATGGAGTACAATATCCTAGAAGACATGAAAAAGACTAGGGCCAACATCACTCTTTACGAATTGAGCAAGTTAAAACACCAGCAAAAGATACTTTTGAAAGAGTTACATGCTGTGCCAGTTGCACCTTTGCCTGCTGTGCCAGTTGCACCTTTGCCTGCTGTTGTAATTTCTCAAGCTTCCCATGATATGGGAAGACCTTCGACTAATGTGATTAACAAGATTGATCCAAATGACGTCGCATTAATGGAGGTAGATCGAGATTTCATACTGCCCCCTTTCTTCTTACTTATGAAATTTTTAATAAAAATGTGCATAATTTCTTAGTGGATTCAAGAGCTTCATCGAATATTTTGCCAAACTCAATATGTACAAAATTGAATGTTTAACCGCAGAAGTCTAATGTGTGTATAGTCCAGATAGATCGATCGCAAGTCGAAGTGATTGGGGAATTAAATCAGGTTACCATAAGGCTGTCATCCAACCCAAAGTTATGTCAAGTTATCGACATTTTAGTTGCTGACATTCCGGAATTTTATGGCTTAATTCTTAGCAGGGATTGGTCAGAAAAACTTCATGGATACTTCACAACTGACTCGCCACACATGTGGCTACCCTACAATGGTAAACCAAATCAGATAAAAGTTGCATGAGAGCTACATCAGAAATACATAGTAATGGAGCTAGAGGGAGAGAATGAACCAATAGCATATAACAACAATATTATTGGCAATTACTCAGTAGATTCTTTCCTAGGGGATTTTAATGCTCATGCGTCACCTTATTTAGAACATTCTGTTTTATTTGAAGTCGAAATTTTTTCTCAAACAGATAGTCCTAAATGTATCAATTTTTAAGATAGTCCTGTAAATAAATCTTTATTTTGGAAATTATTTTGGATGGTTCTAAATCTAACAAAAGAGCAGGGGCAGGATGCGTGCTAGTTAGTCTAGAAGGAGATAAAACTATGTTAACTTGTAGACTTGAATTTGATTGCACGAGCAACACAATGGAATATGAGGCTTTAGTCCAAGGGTTGTACAAAGCAATTGGATTAGATGTCAAATACCTTCAAGTTTTTGGTAATCTGAAATTGTATTCAGACATGTACGTAATACTATACATTGTTTATGAGATCATTTAAAACATTATCAATATTTAGTTCAAGATCTGACTGAACATTTTATATCATTTAATATTTCATCAATTCCCAGACTCGAGAATGCAAGGCAGACCTTTTAGCTAACGTGGCTTCCAAACTTATCCCTTCAGAAGATTTTAGTCCAGATAGATTCTCAATAGAATTAATCTTTAGACCTTCTATTCCTGATAACATCACAAATTGGAGAATATTCTACGACGATCCTGATATCGTGAGTTTTCTCACATCTGAAGGATCCTATGCCAATCAAATAATTGACGAAGACCAACATGATCGACAATTGCAACAAGATAGCACTAACAATGCTATACCTAAGTCAGTAGTCAAATTAGAAGACCTTTATGATTTGAAAGATTGGTTTAAAAGATCTACTAGTTCAAAACTCCAAAGTTCAACTTTGAACTATGAATTAGTAAATCTAGGAACTGATGCCAAACCACAGAACGTCAATCTAGGCCTTGGCCTAACTCCTGAAGAAAAATTAGCATATATCCGTCTTTTGAGTCAATACAAAAATGTTTTTACTTAGAACTATGACGAACTTAAAACTTATGACACTTCTATCATCCAACATACTATTCCAATGATGGATGATGAAAAACCAGTCCAACAGAAGTTGAGAAAAATCCATCCCAATCTAGAAAACCAGATCAAATCTGAATTCAACAAGCTATTGAAAGCCAAAATAATTTTTCCCGTTTGACATTCCAAATGGGTCTCCAATATGGTTCCCATTAGAAAGAAAAACTGAGATATTAGAATTTGTATTGACTTTCGAAATCTTAATAAAGCCTGCCAAAAGGATAATTTTACTTTACTTCCTATGGAACAAATTTTGGAGGCAGTTGCTGGATTATAATGAATGTCCTTCTTAGATGGATTTTCAAGATATAATCAAGTGTTGGTACATCCTGATGATCAATTAAAAACAGCATTTAGAACCAAATGGGGTACCTACGCATATCAAAAAATGCCTTTTGGCCTGATTAATGCTGGTGCCACATTTCAGAGAGCCATGGACATCGCATTCAAAGGTTTAGTTAATAAGTCTATGGTAATCTATTTGGATGATATAACTGTCTATTCCAAGAAACGAAGAAACCATCTTAGAGATTTAAAACAAATCTTCTAATGTTGTCTCAGGTATGGAATTTCCCATAACCCGAAAAAATCTTTTTTCGCATTAAGAGAAGGAAAAATTCTAGGATTCATAGCGTCAAAATATGGAATTCATATTGATACTGATAGAATCAAAGAGATTTCCAAAATGTCCCTACCTCACAACAAAAAAGCCATGCAATATTTCCTTGGTCAGATCAACTTTGTAAAGAGATTTGTTCCAGATTTTTCAAGAATTGTGTCTCCTTTACAAGCAATGATAAAAAAGAACTCAATCTTCAAATGGGGTCAAAACTAATATGAAGAATTCAATCTAGTCAAACAAGCAATTATTAATGATCCATCTTTAGCAACTCCAAATTTTTCAGAGCCTTTTATTTTATATACATTTGCCTCTGACAGATCATACGCAGGGATACTTACTTAAGCTAATCAAGAAAAAGCAGAAGCTCCGATTGCTTTTTTTAGTTCAAATTTACAGGGGGCTAAATTAAATTATTCAGATGTGGAGAAACAAGATTATGTTGTTTTCAAAGCAATCAAATATTTCAGACCCTTTCTACTCAAATCCCATACCAAAATCATTGTACTGTTTCAAGCAGTCATAAATCTTTTAGTGCAAAAAGATGTGGGTGAGAAAAGGGCCAATTGGGTTACTGCTTTACAAGAATATGATGTAGAAATCAAACTAGAAAGCATTGTAAAAGGTCAAGGCTTTTACAAAATGCTGGCCAGAGCATCGCTGATATCTGAAATTCCATTGGTAGACACACAAGTGTATGAGGTAAGCCTAAACGATAATGAGTCATTATATACTGATATCATTTATTATCTAAAGAATGGATATGCTCCTTCACACCTTGATCATACCAAGAAAAGAGATCTAAGGTTGAAAGCCAAACAATATCAACTCTTGAACAATGTTCTTTTTAGAATAAATTATGATTCTGTTCTCCTTAGATGTCTCGAAGAATTTGAAGCTAAAAAAGTTTTGTAGGAACTCCATGATGGGCCAGCAGGTGGACACTATGCTAGAGATGCTACTGCACATAAAATCTTACGCGCAGGCTATTACTGGCCCACATTATTCAAAGACTCGCACAATTACATGAGGAAATGTCAGGTCTACCAAATCGCTACTGGGAGACGGAAGAAACCATCCTTGCCACTACAGCCAGTCAATATTGAGCAACCTTTTGATCAGTGGGGATTGGACATAATAGGTGAGATCATTCCTCTCTCTTCTAAGTAGCATAGATATATTCTTACAGTAATAGATTACTTTACCAAATGGGTAGAAGCAGTTCCACTCAAGACAACTAATGCTAAACATATCATTGATTTCATAGATCAATTTATAATCACCAGGTTTGGGTTGCCTTCCACTTTAATGTTTGATAATGCATCATACTTTTCTGGAAATGCAATGACTGAATTTGCACTAAAAAGAGGTTTCAAACTTAAATATTCTACCAATTACTATCCACAGGGGAATGGGTTAACTGAATCTACAAATAAAAACCTAATGAGGATTATCAAATGAACAGATGACCAAAATCATAAAAAATGGCACTTTAATATATGCTTTATGGGTAGATCGAATAACGCAAGAAGCCTCCATAGGCACTTCTCCATTCAATTTAGTTTATGGAAAAGAAGTGGTTCTCCCAGCTCATTTAGCAATTCCCTCTCTGTCTTTAGTTCAATATATTGATGAAGTACCAACTTCCTCCTTACAACTGAGGCAAATGGAAATAATCAAGTTAGAAGAACAATGAGAACAGACCAAAAGAAATCATGCTCATCATCAAGCATTAGTAAAATCCTCTTTTGATTCAAACATGATGACCAGAAAAGATTTTCTGATGGGAGATCTAGTTTTAAAATGGGACAAGGCCCATGAGGAAAAAGGGAAACATACAAAATTTCAACGAATGTGGCTTGCTCCTTTTCAGATTGTGGAAGTTATATGTCCATCCACTGCTATGTTGCAGTATTTAATAGGGAAAAGAGATTCTTTACCTGTTAATGGACAGATCCTTAAGAAATATTTTCCTTAGAAGATCATTCTTCTATTTTGTAGAATAGATTTTATTTTTAATAAAACCAGCTGTGAATGGTTACATTAGGCATTTACAAAAAATACACCAATTCTCTTCCAGGTTTTGATCTTTCTCTTGTACAAATAGCAAATATTTTAAGAAAATTGATCTTTATTATTGAAAGATACAGTTAAAGACTCTAGCCTAGATATGATACTAGTTTCAACTTCATAAAATTTGATGAAAACAACCTTTAGTGAGAAATTGTTTTATATCAGTGCATTGAAAAGTATCAATAACAAAACAAAGATTTTCTGTAGAACAACTCTTTCCAAAAAAAACTCTACTATTGTCGTCCAGAGCTATCTTAAGGAAACAATGACTTCCTCCCTACTAAGGAAATCACAATTTTCAGAGGAACAATCCAAGGATACACTTTATCTTAAAGAGTGAAAGGTCTCATCACGAGCCGGCTTATCATAATCACAGATATTATAACTTGTTGAATTTGCCAATACTGCATACCACAACAGGGCAATGACTCAAGATTGTTGCAATCAAAAGGAAAGGGGTCTCATCACGAGCCAGCGTGTTCAACAAAGTTATAAGTCAAGTGATGTTGGGTTGTGTTATATTCTTTCCACGACTAACCTACGTAGTGAACTGGGGGCTTAGAGGGGGGGCAGAGCCCCCCCTTCGTTGTGCTGATTGC
>APFE031023543.1:0-19102 GCA_000404065.3 Pinus taeda | reverse complement strand
CGAGGAGGTTTTGATGAATGAATGGAACAAGATTTATTGATTTTTGCATTTGATATCTGCTACTGATGTTGCACTTCTGTACTCTTAGTGGATGTTGGATTAAGAAGAGGTAAATCGTTATCGCTTGAAGCTCATGAGTAGAACTAGTTATAAATGGTACTTCTATCTCTTAATTGTTTCTATCTATAGTGTTAAAGCGATATTTAAGTTCAGTTGTTTATATGTTAATGTGTGAATTCCTGAGTTATCATTTAGCACTTTTGTACGGTGATATCTATTTATTTATGCTTAATATATGAATAGTTTACTCTGTGATATGTTTTTCATAACTGTTTCACCTAACTTTTTATGTGAAGTGGTTTATCTATATTGAATTCATTTCTTATAACAGTTTAATGATCTTTATTACCGATTGTTATTTGAAATCATTTTAGATCACACAGAAGAAATATTAGATCCTGGGTTAGTATAGACTTAGAAGTTTATGTTTTATTAGAATACAATTACATGTCATTAGATTAAAGTTAGAATTAGAGCATCTTAATTAGGAACTGTTAAACCAGAAACATCAATCTTTCTCACACACACACTTGAATTGGGAAACTGGTCCCATATCCCCAGTCGGACCCACTATACCAAACAGAAAAGGAGCTTCCAACCAAGGTTTGGATTGGGCAGATATCCCCCTTGTTATTGACCCGATTTTCGGGGCTTCAACAGGTTCATATACTCATTAGTGGATTTCCAGTTGCATACAGAGACCAGATTGAGTTCGATGAGCCTAGATCGTTGGAGGAGGCCATTCGAAAGTTGAAGCATTGTTGTGAGTAGTCAAAGCACAAACTTGAGCTTAAAAGTGACTTGAAGAGAAATGACAAAGCTAAAGGAAAATGGCCACCAAAGAGAGGAAGACCTCAAGATGCAAGTGAGAAAGAGAATGCAGTTCCCTACAAGAGATTCAATACAACTGAGAAGGGACATGGAGAGCAGCAGGCTAGAGGCGGTGGTAGGGAACCATTGCAGTATTGGATATGTGGTAAGGATCATCATAAGAGGGATTGTTCATAGTGCTTAGAAGGCACATTTAGTTGGTGATGTTGGTCATAGCATTCCTTGGATCTATGAAACTATGGACAACAGGCAAGCAAATCATTAGGAATCGATCATTGAGATGGATGGGAAGCTTTGTGATCAAGTTGTTTATATTTTGATTGATCTTGGGTCTAACTATAGTTATATTAATCATGACCTGGTTGATAAGTGTGGTTTGAGAAAAGAAGTGCATGTAGAATATTTGTTGGTACAGTTGTCTACAAGTACTAAGAAGTGAGTTCACCATTGAGTAAGCTTGTGCATTTGAGTTAAATGGTATGCCTACAACAACACATATGAATGTATTTCCATTTGGATCATATAGTATGATTTTGGGTATGTATTGGCTATACCTTCACAAAATCAAAGTGGATTGCTTCGATAAGGCCATTGAGTGCGTGGATGATAGTGGGGAAAGGAGGACCTTGTAGGGGAAGAAGAAGCCTACATCAGTGAGGATGGTTATCATTATGCAAGCTAAGTGTAGTTACAAAATAGGTTGTGTTATGTTTGCAATACAGATTTCTAGTGACAACGGTAAGGAGGTTAAGGATGTCGATGTGTTAAGTAAGTATCCAATTTTGCAGCAGTTTTAGGATGTATTTCTTGAGGATATTATAGAGTTGCCACCTCACAGGAAGGTAGAATTTTCTATTGAGTCGGTGCCAGGGGTAGCTTCGGCATCAAAAGATACTTACATGATGAGCACACCTAAATTGTTAGAGTTGAATTTGTAGCTGAAGGAAATATTGGGCAAGGGGTACATTATACCAAGTGTATCGCCTTGGGGTGCACCAATGTTGCTCGTAAAGACGAAAGATGGTACTCTTAGATTGTGCATTGGCTACAGGAAGTTGAGCAAGGTAACGTTCAAGAACAGGTACCCTTTACCAAGGATTTATGATTTTTTTGATTAGTTAAAGGGAGTTGTAGTGTTCTCTAAGATCGACTTGAGATCGAGATACCATCAAGGTCGTATCAAGGAAGAGGATATCTTCAAGACTCTGTTCATGACTAGGTATGGACATTATGAGTTTGTTGTTGTTCCATTTGATTTGACTAATGCTCCAACTACATTCATGTGTTTGATGAATAGTTTGTTGCATCCATATTTGGATAAGTTTTTTATTATGTTCCTTGACGACGTACTGGTAGATTCTAAAAATGAGGAAGAACATGTTGAACATTTAGCAACAATGTTGTGATTTATAAAAGAGCATCAATTATATGCTAAACTTAGCAATTGTAGTTTCTTTCAGACTGAGGTACATTACTTGGGGCATATTGTCTCCAAGGACGACATAACAGTGGATCCAAAAAAGATAAGGGCTATCATGGAGTGGGAAAATCCTAAGAATGTGGATGAGGTGAGATCATTCATGGGATTGGCAGGTTACTACAAAAGGTTCATCAGGAACTTCTCACGCATTTCATATCCTATCACATCATTACAGATGAATGGTAAGAAGTTCGAATGGATAGAAGAATGTGAGGCTAGTTATGAGCAACTTAAGTAGTCGTTGACACATGCACCAGTGATAAAGATTGTGGATCCTAACAAGGAGTTTGTAGTATGTACAGATGTTTGCAAGAGAGGACTTGGTGGATTTCTCATGCAAGAAGGACAGGTAGTGTATTACGAGTCACAGAAACTGAATGAGCCTAAACAGAACTATCCAACGCATGGTCTTGAGCTAGCAACGTCTATACATGCACTGAAGATGTGGAGACATTATTTTCTTCAGAGGAGGTTTACATTAATGAGCGATCACAGTGGGTTGAGATATTTGTTTGATTAACCAAATCTAAATGCCAGGCAAGCTAGATGGTTGGCTACCCTTAGTGAGTTTGAATTTGAGATAAGATACATCAAAGGGAAGGAGAACCTGGTTGTAGATGCTCTTGGCAGGAAGGTACAGGTAAATCAAATAGTAGTTATGAGCTCTTATGGGATAGAGTTACAAGATATGATTTTGTAGGCAGGACAGCAGGATGAAAAAAACATGGAGATCATGCACAGGTTACAATAGAGTATAGGTATAGGTATAGGTGCAGACTATAGGTGCAGGTACATGTACAGGTGAAGGTACATGTACATGTACACATATAGGTGTAGGTACATGTATAGGTGCAGGTACACATTCAGGTGATCAGGATGTAGACTACCGTCTCACGATAGATGGGTTGGTCAGGTTTAGAGGCAGGATCTATGTACTGAATTGCAATGAGCTCAAGAATTTTATCTCGAGAGAGTTTCACATGAATCCATACTCATGTCATCTAGGATATTAAAAGACATTGACAATGGTTAGAAGTTCTATTATTGGACGAATTTGAAGAAGGAAGTGGTAGAGTTCGTGGCTAGATGTTTATATTGTCAGCAGGTAAAGGTGGAATGTAAACATCCAAGTGGTTTACTACAACCTATAGCAATTCTGGAATGGATATGGGAGGTCATTTCCATGGATTTATCACAGGTCTTCCGAGGACAGTGAAGCAACATGATTCTATTATTGTCATTTGACAAGTTGAGTAAGGTAGCTCACTTCGTTCCAGTAAAGAATACATATTCAACTAGTGAGGTAGCATAGGTGTTCATTAGAGAGATAGTGAGATTGCATGGTGTTCCAAAGAAGATTATGTTAGACAGGGATGCAAAGTTCACTTCCATGTTTTGGAAGGAGCTATTTACAGGTTTGGGTACAAAGTTGGCCTTCAGTACAACTTATCATCCACAGACATAGGGACAGATAGAGAGGGTCAATATGATCTTGGAGGATATGTTGAGGATGTAAGTGATGCACAAACATAAGAAATGAGACGAGTATCTTCCATTGGTTGAGTTCACCTACAACAATGGTTATCAAGAGTCATTGAGGATGAGCCCTTTTGAGGCATTGTATGAATGGAGTTGTAAAACTCCCATCAGCTGGAGTGATCCAGTGAACACGGTACTTATTGGACCAGATATGTTGGCAGAGATGGAGCAGGAAATGCAGGTTATAAAAAAGAATCTAAAGGCAGCATAGGATAGACATAAAAATCTATGTGGATCAATACATGGTGTTTAAGGAGTTTTAGGTTGGGGAGCTTGTTTATTTGCAGATCAAGCCCAAGAAAATATCTTTGAGGATTGGTTAATGTGCCAATTTGGCACCAGAATATTACGGGCCTTTTGAGATACTTGAGAGGATTGGACCGGTGGCATATCGACTTACACTACCTCCAACATTGAAAGTGCATGATGTTTTCCATACTTCATTGCTTAAGACGTATATAAAGGATCTTTATAATGTTATTGATTGGTTTGTATTACAGGTGGAGATAGAAGGAGAGTTCCAACTGGATCCTCAATGCATATTGCAGCAAAAGCATCTCATGCTTAGGAACAGAGCCATAAAAAGTGTTAAAGTGGAGTGGAAGCACTTTGCTCCTGAAGAAGCTACATGGGAAATGGCAGATCTAATGTGGGCCTTGTATCCTTCATTGTTTGCTAGTTGAGGCAAAGTAGTTTTGGTATTATGTTTGGTATATGTTTGGCATACATTTTGTTGATGTTTAGGTATATGTATGTATATGTACATGGATTTAAATACCACCATGAGCTAAGTTATAAAGCTCAAATAAGCATCGTGGTTGTTATATTATCATGTTGGCATGATGTTTTGATTTGAGCAGGTCTTTCATTGTAAGTAATGCGACGAACTAAGTTATAAAGATCCATAGGCAGTATGTTTGCTTTTCAGCGGTTTTGTTGAGGTCTTGGTGTGGTTTGACACCAAGGACGGTGTTCCCTGATGCAAAGGGTTTTGTAACAACTGTGGTGAAAAGTTCATGTAATAAAAGTTAATAAAGTCAAAATAAGACCATGGTTAAGGGACACTTATTCCAAGATGAATGTTGGGCAAAGATATCCTAGTGGGCATCACTGGATGTGTGTTTTTGGCTAAGGAAAATTGGCAAAGGGATTAAAAGGCAAAAAGGCATTTTTGGCACATTTATTTATGAAAATAAAGGAAATTAGGAGAAAAGGAGGGTAAAAGGTCACAGGTTGCATGTGAGGAGGAAAATGAAGAAAATAATGGAAAATGAAGAAATTAGAGACCTCATTCATAAAAGGAATTATGAGGATTAGTGGGAAAGATTTTGTCAGTGTGAAGCTTTTCTAACCTTTTGTTAGTTCAACTTTGGAGCTCCCTCATTATTCTCTCTCTCTCTCTCACTCTAGGGTTTTCTTGGAGCACTCTAGCTTTGGATGAAGGAAGAAAAAGGAAGGAAAGGAAAGGAAGGAAAGAAAGGATCAAGAAAAGAAAAGCAAGATTCAAGCAACTTCAACAGGAATACTTGTGGGTAACCTTTTGCATGTGTCATTTCCTAACTGGTATGGACATGCATGGCTTTGCATGTTGGTGTATGGTTCTCTTGCTATCGATGGCATGGCTTTGTTGGGTTATGACTATGGCTGTCAACCTTGCCTTGCCTTTATCTGAATGCCATGGTGTTGGGATTTTTATTTTAGTTTTTGAGCATTGGTTTCCTAGATGTATTTCGGAATCTGGGGCTGAGGTGGTCTCAAGTTCTATTGCCAAAGGCCTAGGAATCCCTTGACCGATTTTGGCGGGATACACAGTAAAGCCTGAGCGAGAAGTCTCGGTTTAAGGCCTAGTGTCTTGGGTTTGGATTGTGGTAAAGCCTGAGAGGCTAGTGTTGGTTTAGGGCCCAGTGATCCGATTTGGATTGTGATAAAGCCTAAGAGACAAGGAGACATAAAATTCCTCAAGGATAGTGATGGATTCCAGATGACATTCCAAGTTTGGTTCGGTTGTGATCAGAGCACCAGTTTTAGGTGTGATCATGGTTTGATGAGGGTGGAGGTTGTTTAACCTCTGAATTCCCTTGGTTGTTCTTGGATTGGTTGTTCTATGAGATCCCACATTCATGCTTGGAATATGGCACATGGGTGACTAACTGAAAGAGAGATTTGGTTCATCCATGTCTATGGTCAAGTGGTATGTGGAAGTCTCGAACCTAGTCAGATTTGCCTATGATTAATAAAAGCTATGTTCTCTCACTTTTGCACTTGTTTACATGTGGATTTAATGGCTATCATATCTCTAATATTTACATGGTTTTATGCTGGTTATAAGCATGGTTAAATGATTGGTTCATGTCATGGTTATTTCATGTATTTACTTGCAATTTTTAAATGGATGGATGTAAGACCTAATTGATGATATACTAGTTCAATGGGGAAGGAGCTGATCCCTTTGGTTATGTTTCACAAGTTCTTTCAGTCATTTATGCTCTGTCTTGTATCCTAGATCGACAGTTTGCATTGATGCCAAGTGTTTGACATAATGTTAGTCGGTTGGGGATGCTCAAGCTTAGTCCCGAGGTTGATTTTTTATTTTTTTAATCTTATCATCATGTCTTTGATTGATTCTGGAGGTTGTAACAAGTTATTGGCAGAGGCTGATATTTTGGGCTAGAAAAGTGGCTCAAATCTCGGGGTTGCTGGCATAGGTCTCCTGAAAGCAGTCCAAGGACAATGACACATAGGCCTGTGAGAGTGATTTTGGCTTCTGGTCATTGTCTTGCCTATAGCATGAGAGTGAATTGAGTTAAAAGGCTTAAATCATTAGTAGGACTCAGGGACATGATGTTTGAGTGGCTGACATGTCTCTTGAGGGTGTTGTTGCTGATGTGGATGGATTTGTTTGATGAGTTCCATCGATTTGATTTCCTGAAGGTCATTAAGGAAGTTGAATCCCTTATAGTAACCTATCTCATCACATGTTTAGCTCGGCTGGTTGGTTGCTTAGGTGGACCTGGGAGGAGGGGTGTTATAGTGGGACAAGATGAGATATCAGCCACGCTAGCCCAGTGGTTATGCCATTGGCTTGAGGTGTGGCCGACTGATCATGTGGCTTGAAGGCATATCTTGAAAGTGCAAGAGGGACACATATAAAGAGTTATAGGGTAGGAAGGGGCAAGATGATGTGTCATCATGACCAAGTGGGTCAATCAGGTATGACAATGTGTGGAGGTGAGACCCACCAGTCCACGTAGGCCAACAAGTCTCACACTGGAGGCATAAAAAGTAGAAAGAATGTGAGCATCAGGGTAGAACGAATAGGATGACATAAGTGTGGTCACGTGGGTAGGCACGTAAGCCCAATTGTTCCACCATTGGTTAGGGGGCGAACCCAATTGACAGGTCAACTTAATGCAATGACCATAAAGGCTTTTGAATGACAACGAAATAGAGAGGCGGGGTGACATGACGGTGTGGGAAGGAAGCAAGTTGGTCAACACAATGGATGATAGGGGAAGAGGAGGCCTTGTGACCCCACCATACACGTAAGCCCGATAGCTATGCCATTGGCTGAGAAGAGGTCCTACCTGTCCAGTCATCCTGTTGGAATGATCTTGAAAGAATAAAGGATTGCAACCAATGGATCACAGGGATGGGAAGGATGGGATGACACGCTCCAGAGGTCCCACCCAAGAAGCATAATGAGAAAGAGTGTGAGAGCACTAGGACAACATGGTGACGCCTCTGCACTAGCGAATGGTAGAGATTAAACAATGGGGATTATGTTTCGATACCCTCTCCCTGTGACATCAACAGGGAGAAGGAAGGGTTAGTGAAATCAATGAAGGTGTAGAGACTCCAAAATGGATTCAAAATATCATCCACTTTCACCTTTATCGCCACCATTTAACTCACATGTTACAACTCCATGACCATATAACCTTTCATTAGCCTCCATTTTCATAATTATATGGGTTCCATTTGTGGTTTCCAAAAGTTAATGATTTCTAGTATTATAAGTGAATTAAATGATTAAACCTTAGAAAAATGACATATACTTGCTAATACTTAAAAGTGGCTTGAGTTTCATGACATGTGTAAGTCATTTAGAAGCTTATGTAGCTTCCAATGCTCAAATTCGAATTCCCTTCAATATATGGAAGAAGATCTGGATAAAGGGAGAAAAGGACATGTGTCTCATCATTACCTATTTGAGTTGTAACTCTATATGTGTCTCATCATTTCCTATTTGTGTTGTGACTCTGTGATATGTTCTAGGGATCTAGGGAGAGAATAGTGGACCTCCATTAATGAGGTAGCTTCTTATGTTTTTGTATAAATTGGAGAGCCGCCTCCTTTCAAAGGCATGTGTAAAGTTGGAGATACTCAGGTGGAAAGTTAAGATTATGCATGTTTTGAATGGAATTTAGATTTAGCACCATGCTCATGAGTGGTGTTCACCTTGATTGGTAATGCTTGCACTAGGAGCCTCTCAACTTGCCATCTCTCATACTTTTGTATTGGCCACCTACAATGTGTGAGATTTATTGTTTTTAGATTTATTGCTTTCATAAATTAAGATTTATTTCTTTCATATGTTTTCCTGCGTGAGAGGTTAAGAGTGATTGTTTTTATTTTCTTTCCTACCTAGAGGTTAAGAGTGATTTATCTTATTTTCTTTCTTATCTAGAAGTTAAGAGCAATTGGTTTTATTTGCTTTCATATCTTTTCTTGTGTGAGAGGTTAAGAATGATTATTTTTTCTTTCATTTCATGTCATGTGGTTTTGATTATTCATTTCATAGGATCCCGATTTGATAATGCACACATGATCCCTTAGAGTAGATTTGATTTCATGCAATTCCAATTCCTACAAATGTGATCGATTAAGGTTTCAGTTTCACATGATGTACTATAATTTCTTTCGAATTGAGTGTTGAATTAGAATAGGTGAATTTGGTTTTCCGTTATTTTGTTTCCTAGTTAGATTGGTCTAAATTGGGAGTTAATTTCTAGCATATATAGTGCATGCACGCTTTGCAAGTTTTACGAAACCCCCGGGTTGACAGTTAAATGATAGGTAATTAATATGCCTCAACATTTTGGCACCGTTTCTAGGGAAGTGTACATAGGAACTAGCTTTCAGTATAGAGTTCATTTTTTTTTAGTTTTTTCCTAGATGCATGATTAAAGCATTTAGATGCATAAATCATTTAGCTGCATATCATTTTTATAATTTTTTTTTTAATAACCATTTATGGATGAAAGATATAGAATGCAGATTAAAAATTCTTTGGAGCACAAGGACTACTTTGAGGAATGGTATCAAAATATGATTGTGCCACGACATTCATCCATTCTTCAAGAGATATTTGCGACAAATCTAAAGGTTAAAACGATTTTTGATGTCCTTACGCACAATCAGGTACATTTTGCAAATTTGGATATGAACGTTCTAGAAAGTCTAATCCGTAAATGGCTCCATTGGAAACATTCATGTACTTAAGAAATAAAAAAATAAAAATATTTCTTTCAAGTAGATAAATTAGGAAAAATAAAATCAAGTTTGATTGCATTATTTTTAAGTTTTTAGACTTTAAAATCTTTAGATTTTTATTTATTTTCTTGCATTTTTTATTAACCTCACAAAAAAATTTTCAATAAAAAATCATGTTTTGATTTTAAATAATAATAAAAATATTCATGTTAGATTTTCATTAAAAAATAAAAAATAAGAAATAAATGTTTATTTTCATTTTTAAAAAAAACATTTTTTTTTCATTTTCAAAAAAAATAAATGTTTTTGAATAAGGAAAATGAAAATTCTGAAATCAATTCTCTTCTGTGTTTTTCATTCCCAAAAGAATTGACAATTTAGGCTCTCATGCGACCTATAAAGGAAAAAGAATTGCATTAGCTTAAAAATCAAAATCCAGAATTCATCATTAAAAAAAAATAAAAATCTTGCTTTGCATTTGATCTAATTTGTTGCATATCTAGGATATCAAAGGTTCAAATGATTCCATTCTGATTGGTTCTTGCGAAGCTGCAGAAAAGGGTCATTTTTGCAATCGATCCTGATTTGATCCATAACCTAGGTGAGGGCCATCACGATCTGATAATCTTGGTGATCTATCACCAATATGTATTGAGAGAAAAGGTCACTTCAACATTGGATTCATCCACAAGGTTTCCCTATTCTACACTTTTATTATCTATCACAAGACTTAGCTGTAGGATAGCTTTGGTTTCTCATTCGATATGGATTGATTATCTTCTACAAATCTCCTTCCAGAGTCACTTCCGAGCAATGACATGACCGGACAACTTGCATTGATATGGAGGCAAATTAGAGCACCCCTTATTGCTCCATTGCTGAGATTTGCTATTGGTATTTGCTTAATAATGTCTTTGATGCTATTTATTGAGAAGATTACCAATGTCCATTAGAAAGGTACACATTAGGGCTCAATTGCCTAGAAACATTGAGAAATTATGATATTTGTAATGAAAAAAATCATACGAATTGGGACTGGTTTGAGCTGTAGTGGAGCCATGAATACTTTTTCTGCTTAGTTGAAAGTGAAAAAAAAGAAGCAAAATTTATAAAAGACCTTTATGTCTGGAATAACTAATCAAAGTTCTTTGAGAATGGAATCTAGGGTTTTTAAATCTGATACAAAAGACAAAAGATCTAATTTATTTGTAGAAAATGAAATAAAGAATAACAGTCGAGTTGATGATCAAATCGTGCCCAGAAGAGCGTTAGAAACATAGCAGTTTTCGACACGTAATTTTAAAACACTTTTTCTGGCCAAATGAAAATGAATTCTGAAAAGTAAAACGTGGGTTTTCGTTAGAATGGGGTCAATTATAATAGACAGGAGCAATTTTCTCAAATTCGTAACCATTTGAGAGATTTTTGGGGTTCTCTGGAGCCTTATTTGCTAGATTACATGAGAAAACGGTTTTCAATTAAATGTACAAGCTTCAGTTGTGACCATGCAATGGATTTGATTTTCCTGATTTATAGAAGGGAGATCTGCCACAAAGATTTCTTGAGTTCGGGTGATTGAAGGAGTAGAGGTTATTAATACAACTAGTGACCGGATTTTGTTTTCCACTGATTTTCTGGAAGCAGATTGTTGCGCTCCAAACTTTTGCTATCAGTGTGGTAATGATGCAGCCTATCCATATGTAATGGTCAAACCAGCTAACCCTAAATGAAGACCAACGCATATCCATTCGACAGTGTCATGGGCATAAAAACGTTTTTCCATTTCACTATTGCCATCCTGGACATATTCTGCAATCATAGCAATCGATGAGATAACATTTCACTCAGTTATGATCAACCTATCGGATTCAATTTTGAGAAAAATAATTCTTTAGTCTGCATCCTTTGGTCATTGTCACTTAATCTATTGCTTTTCATCCTTCTGTCTTGGGCCATTCACTAAGGTCTATTTTTTTCCAGAGTTGTAAACAAGTGCTTGTGGCTATGACATAAGTGTCGGGTGTTTTTGACATAAGAGAAAAAGCTTCTGCTGCAAGCCATAGAAACAAGACTAAATATATGACAAAATGCACTCTTTTATCATCCCTTTACCGGGATCCAGTGAAAATCTACTACAAATCATCTGGAAGGGGTATTGATTAATTTGAAGATTAGACTGGCTATTTATTCATAAAAAAAATGCATAACTCTGTGTACTTAACTATTTGTTCATGATTTTAGCTACAGAAACTCCGCGATTCTGCAGCTGAACAACAATTATGCAACTGAAAATAAATTCTGCAACTCTGTATTTAACTCAATGTTCTATTTGTCAACAATCCATTCTAATCAAAAAATCATGATCAAAATTTATTGGTTTAATCTAATGTTGTGTTTTCAAGCATGATGCAAGAAAGAAGAAAAAATATAACGGTGCTTTATCTGCAGGATCAATTGATGAATATTTATCGAAGGCTGTTTTGCAGGAATCATCAAGCATTCACAAATAATATATATATATATATATATATATAATATATATATATATATATATATATATATATATATATATATATATATATAATTCTCTTTATGAAATGCTATGGTTCAAACATAAATTGAGGAAATTGTGCATATCATCATTTTAGAAATTGGATTTGTTATCGCAATTATGAAATTGGACTAACCATTTGAAGCGAAGACACATCATTAATTTGTCAATTTTTCAAATTTTTCATATGTACCTAGAGAAATTGATCACTTCTCTTTGAACATACTTACATTTGTTGCAATGTTAGTTCCATGTTTATTTTCAGGTTCCAGGGCAATCAGAGAATTGAAGGAGGCCAATTTATGCATGATTGGTTTTCTAGGACTAATTTCAAGAAACATGAACCAATTGAATCCATTCCTATCATCCATAAATGCCATCAATTTTCCTCTCCAAACACACAAGCTATCCAAGCATTTTTACTAAGCATCATCATCACCATTTTCCTTGCAAGTGTCGCATGTTTTTCACTTATATTTTCCATTCACATTTTCCATAATTTCCATTCATAGAGACATTCAGCTCGCTCACACGTTGATTTGTCCTTTTTCTTTCTATTCGCTTGTTTACCATCTTGTCATTTTCCTTTCCATTAAATAAATCTTCATCCGTTACAAAAATTTTCATTCATAGTCCTTCAAAAATCATCATTTCATACTCACGTTAGATGATGGGGGATTCATAAGGCCTCTCTTCTAACAAGTCTTGGCCTATCGACATTAGCACATTATGTAGGTTCAGGGCTAGAGTCCTTATCAGTACCTTGATGCTTATATGCATCAATGAAAGGTTCTCTCGCTGACAATCATGGGAATACATAAATGTCCCTTGATCGTTAGATCTTGCAAGTGGCTCGACATCAGCTCATCTATCCACACCTTGCAAGATGTACTTAGGTACCTTGGCACTTGTTGACATTAATGGCGAGTTTGCCTCGCATTGGTTAACTACATTCATTAATAGTCGATAATCCAACGAATTATCTTCATGCTCGACAACAACACATTTGTTCGCATGATTAGAGTTGTACCATCAAGTTTTGTAGCAGGTGAATCCTATATCATTTCAGCATTTTGCAGTAGATACAACAAATTTAGTAGCAGAAATAAAGAATCCACTTTCACCATCTCATCCACCATTTATGCAGCAAAGAAGCAGATGAATATCTACATTCTATTCCATGATCCAACCACAACTACAATTTCTCTACATATGCACAGTTTATCCACTTCCTAGGTAAGTAAAGGTGTGTTCTTTTCTATCTTTTAATCATAGAATTCCTTGAATACTGAAATTATAATTTTCGGAAAATACTTCACCATATTTCCTTTCTCATTTGAAAAAAAACCGTGAACACTTTTAGTTGCGGGGGGAAGGACAACCATTTATTATCACATCCATATCACTTCATTTCATCCTAACATACTTGTCCTAATAAACTATTATTGCGTTATGGTTCAAAAGTTATGTGATTTTCAAATAAGTGCCTAAATGATGAGCATATTATATGGTTTATTTAAATATGCATTCTTAAACATGTTCAATAAATCTTGCATCAACAAAAAGAAACAAGGTATTGAAACACAAGAACCAATACCAATTAATATTTGGTTGCGACACAAGAACCCACCAAACATGTTGCAATTCAATTTATGACAAGGAATACTTTGCGAAAAGAAATGAAGTTGTCAAATGCAATGTTTAATGACAATTGATATAAGCCAAGCTCATTCAAAAGAAAATCATGATTAAGCAATGCAATAGATTGCATGAGGACATGCAATAACGTCAGTTGGGGGTTATGTAGAGCCTCCAAAATGTATTCCAAATATCATCCACTTTCACCTTTATCGCCACCATTTCACTCACATGTCACAACTCCATGACCATATAACCTTTCATTAGCCTCCACTTTCATAATTATATGGGTTCCATTTGTGTTTTCCAAAAGTTAATCATTTATAGTATTATAAGTGGATTAAATGGTTAAATCTTAGAAAAATGACATATACTTGCTAATACTTAAAAGTGGCTTGAGTTTCATGACATGTGTAGGTCATTTGGAAGCTTCCAAGGCACCCTTATGTGGCCTCCAATTCTCACATTCGAATTCCCTTCAAGATATGGAAGAAGATTTGGATAAAGGTAAAAAAGGATATGTGTCTCATCATTACCTCTTTGAGTTGTAACTCTATATGTGTATCATCATTACCTATTTGAGTTGTAACTCTATGAGATTTTCTAGGGATCTAGGGAGAGAATAATGGACCTCCATTAATGAGGTAGCTTCTTATGCTTTTGTATAAATAGGAGAGCCTTCTCATTTTTTCTAGGGATCTAGGGAGAGAATAATGGACCTCCATTAACGAGGTAGCTTCTTATGTTTTTGTATAAATAGGAGAGCCTCCTCCTTTCAAAGTCATGTGTAAAGTTGGAGATGATTAGGTGGAAAATTAAGATTATTCATGTTTTGAATGGAATTTAGATTTAGAACCATGCTCATGAGTGATGTTCACTTTTATTGGTAATGCTTGCACTAGGAGCCTCTCAACTTGCCATCTCTCATACTTTTGTATTGGCCTCTTACAATGTGTGAGACTTTTTTTTTATAGATTTATTGCTTTCATAAATTAAGATTTATTTCTTTCATATCTTTTCCTATGTGAGAGGTTAAAAGCGATTGTTCTTATTTTCTTTCCTACTTAGAGGTTAAGAGTGATTGTTTTTATTTTCTTTCCTATCCAGAAGTTAAGAGCAATTGTTTTTATTTGCTTTCATATCTGTTCCTATGTGAGAGGTTAAGAATGATAGTTTTTGCTTTCATTTCATGTCATGTGATTTTGATTATTCATTTCATAGGATCCTGATTTGATAATGCACACATGATCCCTTAGAGTAGATTTAATTTCATGCAATTTCAATTACTGCAAGTGTGATCAATTAAGGTTTCAATTCCGCATGATGTACTATAATTGTACTATAATTTCTTTTGAATTGAGTGTTGGATTAGAATAGGTGAATTTGGTTTCACAGTTAGACTGATCTAAATTGGAAATTAAGTTATATCATAAAAAGTGCACTCATCTTCACAAGTTTTACAAAACCCCTAGGTTGACAATTAAATGATAGGTAATTAATTTGCCTCAACAGTAGGCCTTCTGTTGTAGTGCAACTACTATGGGTCAACCAATGAGGACCCCAAAACCAATATTTAGGACGTTCTTCACAACTCCCCTCCAAAAACTTAATGGAAAAGCATATTATCCTACCACAAACCATGGATCAGGAGAATCATTGAACAAGGGTCATTGGATTTATGAAGTGTGAACACGAAAGTGGGGTAAAATGTTGGTAGGTTATATATATATATATATATAGTATATATATTATTGATAAAAAAAAATGTAAGTTATCCCACTCTTTTTGAAAGACAAGGAGGTTCATTTTAGCAATGGTTGCCACCTATGGGTAAGATGATTGTGGTTGTTAATGGGGTAATCAAAGAATTCTTAGGTTCAACTTTTGGACTTAGATGGGCTCTATCACGAGAAGTGACAACAAAAGTCCCCACAAAAGGGGTTTTCATGGTGATTTTTTATAACATTGTAAAATGATGTTTAGGTGTTAAAAGCGGTTGTAAATGTTAGTGAAGTGTAACAATGTGGGGTTTAATTTTGGTAGGTTATATATATATATATATATATTTATATATATATAATATATATATATCTTATATATATATATTATAACTATATGTATGTATGTTTATATGTATGTATATTAAGTGAGCAAAATAAAATGTAAGTTATCCCACTCTTCTGAAAGCACAAGGAGGGTTATATTAGCAATGATTACCACCTCATGGGGTAAGATGGGTATCGTTGTTATAGGTGGTATCAAAGAATCCAGGTTCAACACTTGGACTAGATGGGCTCTATCATGGGCAAGTGACAAAAAAAGTCCCACAAAAAGGGTTTTCATGGTGATTTTTAGAACATTTATAAAATGAATGTTTAGGTGTTAAAAGTTAGTTGTAAATGATTATGACATACATGACTGATGCATTTACGTGGTTGAGTATATGATCTCTTTAGTGTATTTTCATTGTTGGTCTTATGGTAAGCCTTTGCATTCTTGGGATAATATGTATGTGACTATTAATATGATGTGAGGGACCTTGCAAAAACTCCTTGTGTTGCTTGCATTGTGTATATTTATGAAATTTTGTATTCATGTGTATGTTAGCTAATTGGGACGGGAGAGTTCCATGGCCTAGTTGGCATATGGAAAGGAACCTAGTGGAGCTTGACTATTTATATATGATAAAATGGTTATTATGTTTATTAGGAGTGTTTGGTCATCAAGGGTTAATTCCTTTCTTGTCATACTAAATTTGGATGAACCTTGTGGATGCATGATTAATAGCTTGCCAGAGAATGATGTGCTTGATGATTGTCTGCTTATGTTGGTTGCTTACTTGTGAAAGTGAACGCTAAGTGTAGCATTATAATGGATGAATTATGCGAACATGTGCATGATCCTGTGATTTCTTGTGTCACATAGCATGGTTGATAATGTTGACTTTATATACATATATATATGTATGGATATGCTAAATTGGATGGGAACATCCAATGGCCTCTATATGATATAGCGCCTCAAGAGATTAGAGGTATGATGTTGTGCAACTTTTAGGAGTCCAATGTTTCATAAATACTTGGTTGCAGGTATTCGTTATAGCAACAAAGATCATGGTTGGTTATTAACTAGTCGCATGAACAAAGTGCATGTTGACTAAGACAGTGTTACAAAATGTGCTAACTTCAGTTGCATACAAGTCCTATAATGCATATGTGTGAAGATGAAAATTATAAGTATGATAAATGTTAATATAGCATGAGATTTTTCTAATTGACCCTTGAAGTTGTAGATGTCGTGGTTGTTGTTGACCTTGATGAGAGGGACAAATTTTTATTATGTTAAAAAAAAAAGTTAATTAAAACTATAGTGTGGCCTCATAAGAGAGGTTGATATTAATTTAGTGTTGTTATCATGGGTCAAAGATTGAATTATAATTTTACCTTGGCATGATTATGAATTTGATTAATATTAATATACATGCATTGCTAAATTTTGGAAACAAGCTTATGTATGTTATAACTGATGCCTTGGTTTATGATACATGGTTGATGATGATCTTAGGAATGTGTGACAAGTTGTGGATTGCACACTTGGCCTAACATGGTAAATATGACAACTGATATATGTGTTGTTAATTTATTTTATGAACTAATAATTGAGTGTATGTGGCAGCACATAACAAGACTCAGTGGTAGTGAAAGGAAACATGTATGGTGGCCTTGTGAAACAGGATATAGACCAAGTCCATCAAGAATGAGGAAGAGGGAAATCCCTCCAAAGGAAATAAAATTCAGGGATATGGAGGTTGAGCTCAAGGACTTGGAAGATGCATTGAAGATTTGTAGGGAAAGACTTAGAAAAATCACTAGGAAACAACAAGAACTAGTTGAGTGGGAGGCTGTGCTGCAAAAGCACCTATGGGAGATGACATACCAAGTTGGATCCTCAAAAAGGAAGAATGGTAATAATAGGAAGAGGCCTTGTGTGGCTAAAAAGGAGAAGAGTATAATATCATGTTGGTGCTATGGAGAAGAGCATCATAAAAGGATTGTACCCATTGGAAGAAAAGGAAAGAAAACATCCCTTGTGGACCATAGGGATATGGATATGCATAGGGAAAAGGTCAAGGAAAAGGAGGGAGCGGTCTCTCAAAGCCCTTGAAAGATGTAGATATATGTTGGAAAATATTTCCTGTGAACTTTTGAGGAAACATAAGACTTCAAGGTTGCTATTAAGCCTTGTAAAGAAGTGTTGAATGAATTTATGTGTACATATGCACACTTGTATGATGGTTGAAAATTCCATGAATGTTGGGATCCTGGAGATTGAGTTGATTTTTGAGTATTGTTTATTTTATTCTTATGTGTTGTGGGTTTAATTTATTAGCTTCATGGTTTGATATCATTTCGCTTAGACTTATGCATGGCTATGCTAGCTTTTGTTCTTAGTTATCATGTTGATTTAGTCTTGTTTATGATGTTGCTTTACTTGAGTTTTTATGAATGGTTGTTGTTGTGAAATTCATGTCCTTTTGCAATGATTGACTTTTTTTTCCCTTCTTCCATTGGTTTTCAATTTTTTAAATTTCAAATCGCATGCTTGGGAATATTGAAATACGGAGTTTGGGGTGGTAGGAAGGCCACAAAATCTTGAAAAGGTGTAGTGCTTGATAGGCATGAAGGAGAACATGCCAAGTAAATTTCTAGGTAAAATGGAATGTTATTGGGCAATGTACATGAGCAGAACAACAAGTAAAAATGAGACATTAACAATGTGAAAAGCCAGTATAAGGCATACTTGGCGTCAATCAAGGAGTCATCTAAACCTTGGATTTATTTGGAAAAAGATAATGGTTGTTGTGGCCATGATTAAGTAATGTAACAACATATGGGCTAGTTGAGTCCATAAAAATAATGGACAGAGATGTGCACAGCCAGGAGACTGGCAAGAAGGGAGTTCTCTTAACCCTCTACTATATTGTATGTGTACTTGTATATTGAATACATTATTATGCTTATGGGTACTTATGTCTTGCATACATGATTATGTTGACAAATATTATATGGTGCATCCATGGTTATGTTGATGGATGGGGGTGTATTGCATACATGATCTTGTTGATTGATGTCTATGTTTATACCTATGAGAATACCATTTGTCTGACAGGGTTCTATGAAGGACTCTTCTTATGGAAGAGGGACCGATTAGACTCATTTGATGCAAGCATGGATGACACAGAAAGACTCCCATTATGATGAGGAATTTATTGGGCATAAAGGGATTTTTTCTTTGTTGCTAATTTATAATTTTTTGAACACGACTCTTACATTGTACCCATGTGAAGGTTAAGAACATGGGAAAAACAAATGAGGTAGAATGGCCTAGTTCACATGAATGGAGACAACGCGGTCTGTGGATTAATTGTGATATTGTGTAACATGATATGTTATGTATGTATGTGCCTTTGTTCTACATGTGCATATGTTGTGTATGGGAATATGGTAAAG
>APFE031023542.1:0-13105 GCA_000404065.3 Pinus taeda | reverse complement strand
AGGATGATTCACTCTCCTATGGACAAGATGATTAGTTCTCTTGTCGAGGCATCCTACCCATGCAGTCTGGGACTCATGGGAAGTACCTCTCATCTGATCAATGAGCAGGGAAATGAGGATAGGGACCATAGTAGTACCGATGGACGCATCATTGTATATACCATACTCCCTATGCTAGGATGACCTTCGTTGATCTGGGATCAATGATACTGGTCTGGGACTAGTGGTAGGAGTTCTACCCACTATGACATTGACTTCGGGTCGGTTGAGGACTAGTCTGGGACCAGTGGTACACACTCTGAGACTGACTTTGAGTCACTGGAGGATGGTATGGTATATCCTCGATCACTTCTTCTTCTTCATAATTTGAGCAGAGCAAAGCAGATCAGCACAAGGCAGAACATATCAGAGCAAAGCGGGGGTCAAGCTGTACAGGGCAACGCATTTGATGGATGAATAGTAGCGACAGACAGACAAATTGCTAATGAAGTTCTCCCTAGTTGAGAGGGAGTGTTAAAATTGGCAACTAGGGCCAAACTCCATCTGGGTCACCTTATTCATGGCTGATAATATTTTTCCTAGTCTCCTCTTGTCGAGAGGTGTAGGATTGATCTCAAGATCATCCGATTCTGAAAGTATTTATGGAGATATGAATTTATTTTGATTATGGAATAATTATCAAGCCGGCCAGCAACTCATGTAGGCTCAGAAGCCCAACAGACGCATCTATTCATCATCAACATTTGTATATAAATAGAAGAGGCCTTTTCCTCATTTGGTCACTCACATCTCATCACATCTCTCTCTCTCCCCTACGCAGAAAAGAGGCTCTTCTCCTACTGCGCAGAAAGGAACTCTTCTCTCACACGTGTGGAAGGAAGGACGCAGAATTTAGGGCTGCAACTACAGATCGGAAGTTTAACCAGCGTTGACCATCAGACTCTCTCTCAGAACTGCGTTGTAGGTGAAACTAACTCTCCTCGGAAGGCCGCATTTTTTGGTGAAGGAATCAAGCCGATCCGACGGTCAGTTTGCAAGATATTGTTTGCCCTAGTTTAGGGCTGATCTAGGGTTTGCTACTGCTGATGTAAATCAAATTTATGTATTATTTCTCTCTGCTGAATTATTGAAGATAAAAGAAGATTTGATCAAAGGGTTTCCCCATATTGGGGTTTGTCCCTGGCTAGCCACCACATCTTGTGTCTCTTGTCTTCGCTTGTTTTTTGTCGATCGTTTAATGTTCTATATGCACTTTATTTAATGTACATGTGATTGCTAATTTGTGGATAATAATAATAAAAAGAAGTACACTGCTCTAAGCATAGAACATACCATAACTTAACAATTGCAAACATTTGCTTTGGTATCCTTTGTCTCGGTTTCATCCCTTTCTTGAAACTCGATCCTTGGGTGTCTCCTTGATTAGATACCTCTTCTTGACTTTAGCACCTTAGCTCTGATACCATGTTGAGAAATCTAGGGCATCAATAGTTAGGTGATTTCTCTACTTATGGTAATTGCTTGTGATAGTCTTTTTACTTCTTGATTAGGATCTTCTTCTTCTTGAATTAATATTGTGTTCTTTTCGTCAAGACAATTACCAAATCACACACAAAAAAGAGACAAGAGACACAGTATATAGGCTTGTCAATCAAGGCTAAAACCTCTCACTCTTTGAGAGGAAAACCCAAACCAAATTCTTTCTATAGAACCTTCAATTGGATGAATACCAAGACCATGACAAAGACCCTTGACACTAGAGTCCTCCCAAAACAAAGTCACTAGCCTCCTCTCCAACGTTGCTCTTCCTTTTCTCCTTTTTGCCTTCCTTCAAAATTTCGGCCTCTTCTTGTAGATGTACAGTTCCTCTTCTTGATAACGAAAACCCTAGATCAGATTTGTTCCTTGAATAGTCTCTTCAAGAGGGAGATTCTTTCTCTATCTTACTTTGCTTGCTTCAGCGAAGATTTCCACCCAAACAAGAATACTTCTAGGTGACTGCAATCCTCGATCCTCCCTTACCAACTTCGGACCTGCAACTTTCGCATGTGTGAGGATACACTTAGCCCAAGACAGTCCTTAATGACGCCTCTCTCCTTCGTTATCCTCCTTCGTTCCTTGTTGGCTTAGAGGCTCTTTCTATGATGAATTGTGCACTTATGATGAGAGACTTGCTTCACCGAATTGCTTGCTTCCAAATGAGGCCAAGCATGGGTATTATATATATTCGTTTATCCATAGCAGTTAGGACGACATGATCTCTCGGAGCAGGCCGACTTCACCTTTCTAGAATTATCCCTTCGTTAAAGGGCTGACTTGAGTGAAGGCTAGTGATAAGGTCTTGGACGGTTACTTAGAAAGACAAATATGACTCTTTACAATGTGTAACATGTCTTCATTACATGACAATCACTCTTTAGACGTTTATGCCTAGATGGCAATATCCCTAAGGACTCTCAATGGGAGAATCAACTAAAAATAAAATCTCTTGCTCATGAAACCCATGATGCAAGCATTACAATAATTTTATTTTTCTTCTTTCATAAAAAACACAATTACATGTCATTATGAAGACCAAACCTAGTTACACTTTTCAACATGGTAAACCCAAAAAATGTCACTTACCCTCACCATGTGCAATGGCACTCCTCAAAATAGCCAATTCAACCAAAATAATATAGCATACCAAGTCAATGAAGTAGGGCACCCTCCAAAGCAGTTGTACAAGTGCCAAGTCTCATGATTCGAGTGCTCTTCTAGAAGTTTCTTCACCTAGAACCAATATATAATACCTTCTTTAACAAGTATCCCTTGGAATTTGTGTTTCTTTGACCCCTTCTACTAGAATATAAATAATGTTCTACCTGTTGAACAAAGTGTAACTAGGTTTGGTCTTCATAAATATGAAATGTACTTTTGATTCTTGTATTTTTTAAAAGAAAGAAAAATAATTATTATTATTATTGAGCTTGGGTTTCTTGCCTAAGAAATCTGCTTTATAGGTCAAGCACTAATTGAAAGTGCTTCTAGGGTTGTCCTAGGTCAAGACGTCAAATAGGGATATTGTCAAAATATGAAGACCCCATCGGGCATCTTGTAAATTGTAAAAAGAATTATTTTTGTATTTTATTGAGCCTTCCAAGACCAAGTCGGCCTACCAGCCTGTCAAGTTGACCTAGAAGTTGGAATTCGTACCCATGGAAGACCTATATATAGGAGACAGTTATACCTCATTTGGACATACTCATTCCTCTCTCTCCTGCGAAGGAAGAAGCAGAAAAGGGTAGCGAAGAAGGCAGAAGAAGGAGAAAAAGTGTTTTGGCTTCCTCTCTCTCTCTTTCTCTCCATACGCGCAAAGAAGAGGGTTGAAATTTTGCACCTTTTCGATAGGGTTTCTATTTCTTGGCTAGGGTTTCATTGTGAGGGTTCGATTTGCTGAAAAAGGGCTGAAGGAAGGGCCAACAAAGTCCCCTTCTAGATCCGGAAGACAAATTAGGTCAAGTGAGGCAGCTGAGGGCAAAGAAGAAGCAGTTCTAGTCCACACGTGCAAAGTAGCAGCTACTGGCGAGGGGACCGAAGTTGTAGATCTGCAGTTAGGGCCGAAAATCTATGGCTAAAGGTTGAAGAAGTGTTGGCGAAAGAGATTCTATTGGATTTGGAAGAAAGTAAATCAAGCACATTATTGAGAAGTTGATCTTGGTCTTGCAAGGGCTTCAGTGTTGGTCAAAGGTCTTGGTATTAGTCAATAAAGAATCTAAAAGAAGAGATTGGAGGGTTTTCCTCTCAAGAGGAGAGGTTTTGCCCTGGCTTGGAGCCTACATCTTGTGTACTTGTATCTTGTTGATCTTCTTGGTTTTGGTAGCTATTTGATGATTGAAGAACACATTGTAATAATAAGAAGAAGAAGATAATCCTAATAAGTAAAAAGACATCACAAGTAGTTATCATAGTTAGAAGAATCAATAATGTCATCTTCTCTTAGATTCTTCAACATGGTATCAGAGCTATGGTTAGCACAAGGCATGAAGAAGGTCAACTCTATTATGAAGAGGCTTGAAAAGAAGTGTTCAGCATTAGCAAGTCTCATCAAGCAAAGTTTCAAGGCAGTATGGAAGAGTCTCTTCTCTTCTAAAGATCTCAAATCTTCAAAGAATGAAGGATTGTTCTCAGCCCTTACCGGAACATTTCAAGATGAAATGGGTGATAGATAGTGGAGCTTCAAGACACATGGCTGGATATCACAAGCAACTCAAAACCCTTTCCAAAGGAATGTCCTCATACTCTTTGGAGCTTGGTGACAGCAAGAGTTATCCGGTAAAAGACATTGGATCTACATCAATTGAGCTGGAAGGAGGAGGTAACATTCATCTCAACAACATTCTATATGTTCCAGGTTTGTGCAAAAATCTTATTTCTATTTCATCATTAGAAGAAAAAGGAGATAGGTTGCTTTTATAGATGGTAAAGTAGTGGTTTCAGCTAAAGATTCTAGCATTGAAAAAGCTAGAACCATTGGAGTTTGAGAAGGAAGACTCTACAACCTCTCATCTCCTCTGAGTCAAGCACTTGTCCACACTGAGATAAGTCTGTGTGAACTTTGGCATCGAAGATTGGGCCATCTTCATTACAGGATCTTTCCAACTCTAAACTCCATTGTAAATGGGATACCAAATCTCAAAGAAGACCATGAAGGAGATTGCAAAGGTTGTGCTTTGGGAAAGAATGCAAAGAAACCATTTGCACATAGTACATCTAGAGCTCAAAAGATTTTAGATCTCATCCACTCTAATGTATGTGGTCCCATGTCTAAATCGCTTGGAGGTCATATATATTATGTTACCTTCATTGATGATCATTCAAGGAAAACTTGGGTTTATTTACTTAAATCCAAGGTCAAAGTATTCATAAAATTTCAAGAATTCAAGGCAGAGGTAGAAAATCTTACAGAATGAAAGATAAAGATTCTAAGGAAGGCTGAGATTAAGCCTCAGAACCAGCATAAACAGTCATCAAACCAAGCCTCAAAATAGTGTGAATAAGTGTCACAGATGGGGCCTAAGGAAGGCCAAGATTAGTCTGCTTGAACAGTGCTAGATTGATCTCAGGGGTCGAAGGAACAGCAATCAGAGAACCACAAGTTGGAGTGTTGTAGCATAATTGATCGGTGGTCTTTTTTGTCAATCTGAGCATAAACCCGCGGTCTTCGTGGTTCGCTCGGTAACAAGGATCGGACATCCCGACAACAAGAACGAGAAAGAAGGCCCATCTGACAAGGCTCTCTGATTGAAATCATCTAGCCCAGCCGTGTTTCTTAAGTTCTGGTTAAGTAGCCCAAAACAGAGCCTTAAATGAGCCCCACATCAGTCTCAGAATTGCCTCCAAAGTCTACCTTAGTATCATCTCTGATCCAACAAAAACCCTCCATAAAAAGATAACATAGTAATGCCCTGCCTCAGTGAGAAGGCCATTGTCCAGCAAAGAAAAAAGTTCCACAAAATGGTAAAACATGAACTCAACTAGCTCAAAAAACCTCAGCCCAAACAACAGATCAGCATGACTATTTCAGCCTATTGAAGTCAGAATAATAGATAGATATGTATGTGAAGGAATTGATCATCTTTTGGAGAGACCCAAGCCTCTTTTTATAAAAAATGAGGGGGCTCAATTGGGAGTGGGGGGACGGGGAGGCAACATGCCCAAAACCCTGAACCGACCAGCCATAAATATAAAATGGAAATATAAAATTTAATTTTTGTAAAAGGGCACACCTAATTCATCCTTTGAGGCTGAATTAATGATGCATTTCTTTAAAAGGACCGACTAGGGCAGTTCAAGCCCCATAAAAATTATATAAGAGTTTCTTATGAATTTATGCCAATTATGACCAATCTAATAACAGCCATTTGCATCTTATTTTTGGGCATTTTTGGACATATCTCCTCAACCATGAGGAGTAATGTAGCATGCCACCTACCATTGGAAACAGCAGGATGACGAGAATCAAATGAAAATGGTCTTGAGAGCTAAAACACTGATCTTTCTAAACATGTTCATCATCAAAAGTGGGGATTCTTCTGGCTACTGCTTGGAGACATCAATGACAACCAAATTTCAACATATATAATGAACTTCATAACCTCTTCCTAGTAGCTAGTAGAGAAGAAATAAAAGCAAAATACTACATGTGATCCAATGATTGAGCATATTTGATCAACGAGGCTCCATTTGTTGGAAGCTTGTGGCATACCTCATCTTACCATTAAGTAAAAGCAGACAGAGTTAATCACTTGATTGAAAACAAAGCTACAACTATGTTTCCATAACACATGTAACATCAAGATTTGTAGACAATGCCTAAGTTCAAAGAAAGCATTGTCAACAAAAGAACAACCATCATGAACAAACCAATGTGCCAATGCACCTTGCCTTGAAGCGGCATGCAATATTGATTTTCAAAAGAAATCCAATTTTACCTGGCAAACCAATATTCCCAAAAGATAGTATAGCATACATTCTATTATATGGGAATAGTTTTCCTTATATGTTGAAAAAGTTTCTTGCTTTGTTAACTGTTACAGATCAGTCTCACTTCAGTGCCCCTAATATCTTTTCGCCGGGAATGATCCATCAGATAAGCAAATTCTGTGCCTTTCTTGACGATATTAGAGCACAAAGGACTATGATCAAATATGCCACCACAATGCTTTGTACTTTTGTATCATGATCAACCAAAAGTGTAGTCGCTTTGTACTCCATGTATTATATCAAACCATGCTTAGATGATCCAAATTCAACTAGGAGTGATTCCCGTGTGGAATACCTCCATCCAATCGATCAACTATGGAAATGGCAAAGATTCTGCCCTTTAAGGAGAAATCCCCGATAAGGGCCAAGTCCAAAATCATATTTCGACAACCCTAGTCCAACAAAAAGGATGTAAAGGCTCGCGTCCTAGCCCTTTATTCCACGTGACTGCACCTCAATGGATTGATCCAATATCTTTGTGTAAGTTGAAGAAAAGCTGCAAAAGATCTTATACAAGCATGATATCTAAAAATAGCCAAGGAGAAAAAGAATAGAAAAGCCAATCCACATCATAAGATGTTTGCACCAAATGAAGTTCTTATTATGGCATAATAATCTCACATTTTCACAACACAAAATGAGATGAGGGACTAGCCTTTTATAATTTTCCTTTTAATGGTTAGTTTGAAACCCTCCCTTAAAATAATGAGAACACTTGTCATCCACAACCTTGAGACTAAGCCTTAAAATAACAAAATATTTTTTATAACTAAATCTTCCCACAATAGGGGTGGATCTGACAACAAAGGCCAAAAAACTAGCTTTGGAAGCTTAATTTGCTTGTTGGAAGCTTGACTTGCTTTGATTTGACTTGAATTGAGCTTGCTTTGAGGGAATTAGGCTTGATTTGACTTCAAACAAGCCTGCAACGGCTAGAGAAGGTACAACTTGCTTCACTTGCCTTAGAACCCTTGACCTCTTGCTTTTTGATGCCCAATGTCTCCCTTGGATATTTTGACTTATTCATTTGCTTGATTAAGATGCTTTTCCCTTTTCCTTTGATGACTTTCCTTATATTTTGAGTGAATTTGACCTTTTCCATCCTTGGCTTGGTATAACATTCACTTTACTTGCTCGAAAGGCTCTATTAGCCCTCACATGTTTGGTCATCCCCTTAGAAGCACCCTTATCTCCAACACCTTGCTTGATTTGAAGATTCTGAGACATGGATTGTCTTGCATAAAAATTACAGATGCCTTTTGATAACCTGTTTGCCTCATTTTACCAAAGATTGGACCCTCTTTCGCCTCAAGAGAGCCTCCATGTGCCACAAAAGTAGGATGGCCCTCTTTGACTAAGAATATTTTCCCGATACTTCGAAAATTTTTAAAAATTTCAGGAGGCATGGCAGGTATAAATTATGCTAAGCAATCTAAGCCTATGATGACTTTTGAGCCCTATGACCCTGTGCATTCAGATTTACAAGCTACCTTGAGAATTGTTAAATGTTGGAAAATATAACACTGCCATGTTGAAGAGTTGAGATATGAAGAATATGTCATGGCCAAAAAATGCATGTGGAATCAATAAAACAACCATGTGTGAAAGGCATAGGTGCACAAAGGATGCGATCACCTCTACAAACTCAATTGCTCCTCTAAACCATGAGTCCAAGTAAGCCCACTCTAAGCCCTCCAATTCTATACAGGACAAAAGAACCTAGGAGTGAAGACTAAGTAGATTAGCCATGGTCAACCTTATTAGGCCACGGATTCCATAATGCATAACCTTCACATGACCTACAAGGCTTTTGACATGCATTCTTTGGGCTTACAATGGTTCTAGAAAAATGAAAATATGCATATATGTAACCCTACTGAAATGAGGGGAAGCAGGAGCATTAAAGGATGATTGATTGCATAAGCTCAAGTTTCAATATCAATCCATTTAGGATAAGATAAAAACTTGGAGGGAAGACATCTTGGAATAAATTCTCTTCTTCCTTTGTTAGTTTGACATTTGTTTAATTCCTTGTTTTGTCTATCCTTTGGAACCCTAGCAAGGGTATTTAATATTTTTATCAAGCTATAGTTGATATTGTTGGTGGAACTTGGAAGTGCTCACATTAGAGAACCCCTTTTAGCATGGTCTTGATCTACATAATTTATCTTCATTAGATAGGGCACTAATCTTTCCTTTGGGTTCTCGTCTCTTAGCCTAATCCATTGAGATAAAATCAAACAAAGTTGAATAGGGGCATTCTTCTTGACACCATAAAGCCCTAGTTAGAATAAAGCACTTATCTTCTCCCAACAACCAACCAAAACTATAAAAAATCAAAAACCAATCTGTTTATTTATTCAAAAGGAAATCTAATCAACAATAGAAAAATAATAATCTAGATTGCTTTCTTAGGGTAGGATAAGATTATTTACATGTTTCAATTTTTAGACTAGGGTAATCAGGTTCTGATCTTAATTTTTTCTTAAAACCCTTAAAAGATAAATTGACCCAAAAGTTATGTATTTTGAAGGCTAAATGACCTTACTTGGCATTGACTTTGAGGTTTACTCAAATCTAGAAATTATATGCAAGAAATGAAGACCAGATTTGTAGAAACCCTGCAGCTAGGTTTTCTTCTTTCAAATTTATTATAATTAGTCCTGCCATCTATTTCATTAACTAGAATATTGCTACAAGTTTAACGTTCATTTCTAGTGGTAAAATTCATCTCTAAATTTCTCTTAGTTGCTTATCTTTCATTTTAGAGTTAACATTGAAAAACCCTAGCAGAAATTCACCACTATCATTCCAAATTATCGCTTATTTCATTGATATATTTGTTCTGAGCTCGGTTATAACTCACATGGGCTATTATTTTGTTGCATATACTAAGCCCTAGGTAAATTGTCCAACACATATTGCTTAAAGGTGGAAATGTATCTCTTGGATTGGCTTCTTTCCCACTTCAAATTAGGAATTCTACATTGATTCATCAATAAAACAGATTTAGAAGTGTGGAACAGCTTTAAGCTTTTCCCTAATTCAGCATATACTTCACTACGAATTAAAGTATGACACAGTCATCTTATCCTAGCCAATTCCATTCCTAGGGATTCAAAGTAACTTAAACTGGTTTCTTTCAAACAGCCTCTTCAAGGTTTCATTTATTGGGATGATAATCAATCCAATGGAAATCTAAAGCTGTTTTTGCTACACATTTTATAATCAGATTTAACACACAAATTCACTAACTCCTAACTCATATCTCTTAAGTAGTTAATTGTGATCTAATGATATTGCCATTGATGTGTTATCTTGAACCATTTAATCATTTGTTTGAATTCTTGTACTTCACATTGTTATCAGTTATACATATTTGTGGGTTCATTGCAGTAAATCCTAAGCCTGTATAGATTAATTCACAAAAATAGACTTTTTTCAAGGTCAGCCATTACAGTGGGCCTAAATCAAGGCAATATTGTACTGACGTGACAGTGATGCAATTCCCGCCTTGTTGCCCCAAGTTACCATCCATGGTCAGCCTTTCCACTTCGATGCCAGTTTCAGCAGTAACATTGAGTGTTTAAACAAAATTTGTTTTACGTCTCAAACATGTAACAGCTAACAATTAAAACTTAGAAAACCACACAAATCATCAAGTTATAGAATTTAGGTCTTACAACTTGTTGTGTGTGTCCTTTACGGCCTGTTGGTCCTTTTGCAGCATTTCCAACCATGACTAAGCAAATAGCATGAAGTAGCTCACTAGATGCGATCTTTGCTTGTCTATCATTTGAAGAAAAAGATATTTCAACAATTCTCAAAAGCAATGAATCTGGCCAAACACAATGCAATTTTAAAAGAAATGAGTTGATCGCATAATTCTTCATATCATGCTAACTAGAAGTTTCCACATCCTAGATTATTAGATAAATTTGGGAAATTACCAATCACCAATAAGATCTCAAAAATGGCTAAAACAAGTCATTATGATAATGAGAAATGAAATTTTCTAGTCTATTGGACAATGGAATAATAATAATTGAGAATTTACTCACTCGTCCAATAAAATAACCATTAAAATGAAATGCAAGGAATCAAACTAGTCCCAACCAAACAAAATTATTCGAAAAAAATAAAAATAAAAATGAAGTAAGGAAGTACTTGACATCAATGAATGATGAAAATACAAACCACAGAAAATTAGTTTTTCACACACTAGGAAAGCCCTAAATTTTAGAATTCAAGTATTTCCTTGAAACATTATATCAACAAACCTTTTAGATATAAAGAATCAAACATGTCAAAAATACACACAATCCGCTATATCAATCTAGTTGCAAGCTCATATCATTAACTCCATAAATTCACACAAAATTGTATTTTAAAAAATAATAAATTTTAATGGCAAATTTGAACAAAATTATATACGTTCGAAAGAAGCCCAATGGGAAAACTCAAGGCCACTCCACATCTCTACCACTCAATGCTAAAACCAAAACTTCCCAATATACGAACTCAAGCCCATTTCAACTTCCCAACTTACATCTACAGTTGAGTCTTCAACTATATTATCGTTTGATGTCAACACTCTATTTTTCAACAACAATAAATTTTCTTTGAAACTTCTAATGGCATTTGTGCATGAGATTTCTAAGCTTGTACTTGTTCTTTTCTTCTTTCTTTGATACAAGCTGGATTTGTAAGAATCTTTGTTAGTTAGGTATTTTAGCATCTTTTCTAGACATAGATTAATCTTTGGGATTAGGAAAATCTATGTAAATATTGTAAATAGAAAAAATAAAGGAAGTTTGAAGATGAAGAGACATCGGGAGATGAAACCCAATAGTCTCCCTCTCCTTGTATATATTGATATTCTCTCTTAATGAATAACACAAATTCATTTGTGGAGTTGAGCCAGCTCCCAAAATTAGTTTCTATGCTCCTATAACTCCTATCCACTGCTAGATTCCCTGCTCTATTCACTGTCCACTTAATGCTCTATGTAAATATGTCATCTTTGGGATTAGGAAAACCTATGTCAATATTGTTAATAGCAAAAATAAAGGAAGTTGGAAGACGAAGAGACATTGGGAGATGAAACCCAATAGTCTCCCTCTCCTTGTATATATTCATATTCTCTCTTAATGCAAAACACAATTTCATTCGTGGAGTTACTCCTGGCCTGACATGATATCAGAGCCAACTCCCAAAATTAGTTTCTTTGCTCTTGTAACTCCTATCCACTGCTAGATTCCCTTCTCTGTTCTTTGTCCACTAAATGCTTTGTCCCTCTGCATTGACTCTTGAAGCGTTGATTGTTCTCTACATTGTATTGTTGGAGCGATTCGTTCCCTGTGCAATGAGTTTTGAATGTTGTCTGGCATTGGTTTATTCTCTACGCGTGCGTGTTGAACTGTTACCGATTTGTGTTTACTAAATAAAAGAGGCGTTGTAATGAATACTAGAGCGTAAATTGTGTGCGCTGAAGAATCTCCAGCGTCATTGTGCATGCCGAGCACCTCTTTACGTTGAGTTTTTTAAGGTAGTGTGTTTGAACTAGTGCATAAATTAAAAGTCCATGCGTTTGAATGGTATGTACATTCAACTACAGTTTTAATGCATTAAAACATTGGTCTAGTGCATAAATTGAAAGTCGAACATAATCTTTGTGTCAAAATTTCTTGATGGATTGTTTGATGTTGTTGTTTGAAGTATATATGGTGTTGTTTGATGTATGGATAGAATGATGCTCGACGATGCGTTGTTTTTTATGAGCTTGAATTTTAATATGTGCATTGGTCAGTGTATAATATGAAGTGCACATCAATTTGTATAAGTCGATATGGCATGTATGGTTTATAACATGAAGTGAGTATGGGATATATGGAAAGTGAGTGTGTTGAGTAAAATATGGTGAATATATATATTATACATATTCCTTATACGTTGGACTCCTAATTTTTAAATAAGTGCTTGTAGTATGGTATGTGCCATTCATTTCCTTTTATATTGTAATAAAAATCTATGGTAATGAAATTATATGGAGGGATATTTGAGAACATATATATTTAATTAATATTTTTTGAAGACATAGCCAATAAGCTTTATTGTAAAGGCATCAAGTTTTTTGTCACAATTATTGTAATTACCAGTGAAGCACCACTCGGATAAGACCCGCGTGTACCCGCAGGTCTTGGCGAGTTCTAAGCGAGTCGAGTCACTCACATAGAACCTGCGCTTAACACCCTTACTCGACCAAACTCGCATTAGACCCATGTACTCGTATAAGACCCAAATTGGACACCTATAAGACCCGTCGAACCTCAGATTGCAAAAAAAAAATATTTCTCTTTCTTTTATTTTTCTTTTCTTTTTCAAAATGAGGTGGAGAAAAAGGGAAATTGCAGGCAAGAAAATGCTTTAGAAGCACCTCTATCCCATCCATTTGTCATTCACTTGTCATTTAAGTGTTTGGCTCATTTCTATGCATGTTGAGTGACTCCATTGCACAAAGAAGGAGCTCTTGGAGGAGGCTAAAGGAGGCTAAAGGAGGCTTCATCAGATCAAACCCAAC